>JBBPBT010001050.1:1901343-1913669 GCA_037974875.1 Cicer bijugum
TTAGATTTTAAATTTTTAATATTTTAATGTTAAATAAAACATGAATAAAAGGGATTTTATTTTTCTTTGATGCATTTTGCACTTCTTAACATTCTAGAATAATTCAACATAGCTGTAGTCAAATTTAATAGATACTTTGTTTTTATTTATGAGTCCTAACGTTGTGATATAATTATACATGTTTTTAATTTTATTTTCCCATCAAAATTCTCAAATTTTTTGAAGTTTAATAAATCTACTATTTTCTCTCCATATTAATTTAAAATTTCATTTGATGATTATTCATTTTAATTGATAATTTAATTAACATTATCCAATTTTAATTTATGATAACTTTTTTTATTTATACAATACAACTTTATTTTACTTGATAATTAATAATGTCCATCAATTAATGAGTTACCGATGAATAATAATCAAAATTATATATATATATATATATATATTGTTGTTGTTATAGATGGAGATCAATCATTCACTAAACTAAGAATGTTTGTGTTTTCTGTAAAAGAAATGTAGATTGATTGAAAATGAAGCGAAGATTGATTAGATGTAAAACGGAGAATATTATTCGTTTTCTGACTAACATAATGAACACACACAATTGTTAATTCAGTTCAAAGAGGAACTCCTACTTCTGGTTAATGGATCCGACTTTGAATTATCACTATAATGAGATGACAATGATTACAAAGTTTTTCTGCACTTGTGTGCTGCAGCTTTTCTACACTTTCTTAAACTACAGATTTCTATGTTATTTTTGCCAACTTTACTTGCTTTGGCTTATATACAAGTTGTTTACAATTTTGGAGTAACAAACAAAAGTAGTTACAACTAACTAACTGAGAACTAACTATCCAAAATAGATTAGACCTTAAAAATCTTCTCATTGAGTACCACATATTATAAATTTGCACCTTGGTGCCAAATGAGAAACTTCAGCTTGTGATTCTTCGAATCAGATCCACTAGATCCTTGATCTCAGTTTCTGGAAATGATATTTAGAAAATTCAGACAATGCCTAAACTTGCTAAGTGTGATAGGTGTTGTAAACATGTCAGCTGGGTTGTCACTTGTGTGCACCTTTCCCACATTTATCTCACCCCTTTCAATGAAAATCCTAATGGAATGAAGCCTAATGCCTATATCTTTGAGTGTGTTTTGATGTCATTCTTTCTTTGTCCCTGATAAGGTTATAATAATCTAATTCCTCTTTAGGAAATACAACATGTTCTACTGGGTTAGCATTAATCTTGTCTTGTTAAGCCTGTTGTTGTTTTGAAATCAAGAAAATTCTTGATTTTTGTTGATCTTTATCCTTTTATGTGGCTGAAACCAAGAATGTTCTTGGTTTCTGCTGATCTTTCTCCTTTTGATCTTTCTCCTTTTCTCTTGCATGCTCTACCTCAAGATCAAACCTCTCAACTTCAAGTTGACGTGAATTTTTATTAGCAGCATTGGTTAAGGAGTTGTATAGGCCAACCTCGTGAAACGTAACATCTCTACCAATGATGCATTTCCTACTTCCAAGACATCATATCCTATAATCTTTTACACCACTTGGATATCCAACATAGTACCCTTTCTTGGATCGAGGTGCTAGTATCCAACACATCCAAACACTTTTAGGTGGTTGTAATTGACAACATATGCACTCCACATATCTTGATGAGTTTTGAGTTCAATTACTGTTGAAGGACATAAATTTATCAAATAACAAACTTTATGGATAGTTTCACCCCAAAGTTGTGCTGGCATGCTTGCATTTGACAAGATGCATCTCATCCATTCAAGTAATGTTTTATTCATCCTTTCAGCTAGGCCAATTTGCTTAGGTGTGTGTCTCACAATCCTATGAATGTTTACACCATGAGTTTTGCATAAACTAGTGAACCCTTCGTTGCAAAATTGAAGACCATTGTTTGTCCTTAAGATCTTAATCCTCTTGCCTGTTCTATTTTCAACTATAGATTTCTAGTCTTTAAATGTTTAGAATGCTTCATCCTTACTTTTCAACAACTAAATCTATACTTTTCTATTATAATCATCAAGAAATATAATGAAGTACTTGTTACCTTCATGTGAAGCAATCTTTATAGGGCCTCACAGATCACTGTAAACATATTCCACAATTCCTTTTGAGCAATGTTTCCCTGTAGAGAACTTGACCCTATGCAAATTTCCGTACGTACAATGCTCACAAAATTCAAGATCACTAATTTTGTCCCCACCTAGCATGCCTTTCTTGTCTAGAACTTGCATTCCTTTTAGATTTACATGTCACAACTTTTGATGCCACATGGTGGCTTTTCTTGATGCTTAGGCAACTGCTACTATCATTCCTACACTGATTGACCATTGAGAAGTTAGATACCATGATCCCTTGTTCCCTTCATGATTACCAATTATCTTTTTATGACTTTTAGAGTGCCTTTTTCAGCTTTGTATGAACAGTCGGGTTCTTCCAGCATTCCTAGACAATTTAAGTTCCTCTTCAGCTCTAGAAAATGTCTTACCTTTGACAAAATCTTCATGGTTCCATAATCATCATCACTATTTAATCATTTGTTTCCTTTCTAATCTAGGCATTCTTGCATATGAAACATTTCATTTTAGACTTGTCCTTTTCTTTATTCTTGAACTTATTCTTATATTTTGTATTCTACTTCCATGCCTTGGCCTTGAAAAACAATCCTTCACCACTGTTTTCTTCTTTCCCATCCGAGTTCTTCTTCAATTCTTTGGAGATTAGTGCAGCTTGTACTTTTTCTGATGACAAAGAATTTCTACCATAAAGAAGTGTATCACACAAATTTTCAAGGAAGCTTGGTAATGAATTTATCAATAATAGGGCTTCTTCCAAACCTTGATGAACCAACAATACTTTCATCTTGAGATGCTATAAGCCAAAATCATTCTTCAATCGAAGTTTTTAACTACATACGTTCTTGATGCCATCTTTGAATTGAATACACTCGTACTCTTGATACCAAATGTTGTTAAAAACAGAGATCACTCAGTCACTGAACAAAGAATGTTTTTGATTTTTGTAAAGGAAATGCAGATTGATTGAAAATGAAATGGATATTGACTAGAAGTAAAATGGAGAACGTTCTCCGATTACTAACTAACATAGTTAAAGCTTTAAATGACAAAATGATCATACACAATTATTAACAAAGTTTAGAGATGAACTCATACGTCTTAGGGATTGGATTTTACTTTGAATTATCACTATAATGAGATGAAAATGATTACAAAAATTTTCTATACTTGTGTGCTGCAGTTTTTCTGCACTTTCTAAAACTATAACTTTCTTCGAAAAAAACTAAATTGATTTTGATTAAATATTTTGTTGTTGTTATTGTTCATAAAACAAACAAGAAATCTTCTAGGATTTCTTCTAGGTTTTCAATTTGGTTTTCTAAGGATAGTGAGTAATCTTCATTTTCTCCTTCTTCTTCTTCTTGGTCAGAAGATATTCAATTTTGAACTTGGGAAAGAAGATTTTGAAGAATATTCGAATTAACTTCCTGTTTTTTTTTAAGAGTTCTTAACTCTTGTTTTACAATTTTAATTTCTTCTTGTAGAGATTGGATTGTGACAGGGGTTTGGGATTTTCTTTTTGTTCCTAATATGTTTATTAAATCATAAGTGGTTTTTGGAAGCAATTTTGATGAGGATGTGGAAGATTAAAATTGTTTTGAATCAAAAGTATGTAACAACTTTCCTATTATTTCTTTTTGGAATTTTGTATCTTGAACTTGCTTTATTACATCAAGAATTAATTCTTGATCTTTTGATAAAACATTGATTAATTTTGGACTAGATTCCATATCGCTAGGGGATTCAAATGTTCTTAATTAATCAAACTGCACGGGATTTGATTCATCCCATAGGCTTCTTTAATTTTGTTTCTAGCATTTTATCCTAAAAGGGTTGGGAGTTCTACAAGGAGTTTCTCCTTCCAGAAAGGTTGGTTTGAGTCTTCCCAAGCATAACTCTAGTTAGGAAAGTGTTTTTTAATTTGGAAATTCATATAGTTTTTTACATTTGAGGTTTGAAGGGAGTTTTGAATTCTTATCTTTTAAGTGGGATTGATCACCTATGAAGTGCAGACAATTATGTGAATTAGTGTGGCAATTGCATCAGGTGTTAGGTTTCCTATGTTGTCGTGGATTGGAATTACATACTATGTGGTTTAGATTGCATTCAAAATGTCTAAGTGTTGAGGAGGTGTGAGATGGTAATCCCACCATCTTTTGAGTTGGCCTGAGAATCCAGCAATTAGGAGTTCAACTACTGCTTAGTCAAGTGTATTTGCCTGGACTTTATAGGCATTTGATGCCATTGTCATTTGTTAAAGGAGACATAGGATGTTGTATTCAAACATACCATCTATGTTCCATTCACAGACGTTAGGTCTGTTCTCAATACCTAGGTCTCGTGCTGTAAACATGGCTAACGGTTGACCCATCTTCCATTGGAGTCTGCACCGGTTTTATATTTCTTGTTCATCCTCAGAAACGTGCTCTAAAGTAGTAATTGTTTTTTCTAAGGTATCCTTAGCTATCAATGGTGTATAGGTAGAATAATGTTCTATCCTACTAATTTTGTCATGTAAGGCTTGAGTAAATTCAAATATTCCTTGTAAATACAACTTTTGGCTTGTTTTTTAGATTTGAAATAGTTTAAAAAGTGGATTTTTTTAGTTTTGATTATGGTGTCTCAATTGGTGAAAAAATGGTAATTTGTTGATGTTCTTCTATCTTAGTTAATAGTTTTGCAATTGTGCTAAGATGGACATTCGTAAAATTATTTTGTTGAAGGATATGTCTAATATCTTTTTGTGAACTATCACTTCGATTTTGAAAGGTGCAACTTTTATTGGCTTTTCTAAGTGTGTTATTTTGATTTGTCTTAATGGTGGATGTTGAGATTGTATTTTCATACCATTTGATATTTCACATTTGTAACATTTTTAGTTATTGCAAAAAAGATGATGAAGTTGGTGGAGAAATGTTTTGTTATTCCTCATTATTATTATGAGGTATTGTATAGATTTGATGAGGTACATTTGTAGAGCAATCTTCGTTTTGAAAAGAAGCACTTGGTATACTAGCACACGAAAAATGTGGTTTTGAAAAGTTTTCTGAGGGAACTGTATTACTGAAGGGATCTGCGAGATCTGGAGAAGAGGGAAAGAGATATTTGTGTTGTTGGGTCAAGGGGATTAGAAGATTTTTGCCGTTACAATCCTCCCAAGTTTAACGGTGATGAGAATTCAGAGAAAACTGATCAGTGGATTAGAGAAGTGGAAAAGATCTTCGAAATGATTAATTGTCAGGAAGGGTTGAAACAAATCATGATGACATGATATTTATGAAATGGTTCCAAGGTTACAGAGGTTGTGTTGTTGGTGTTAACTCAAAGATGATGGGTATAGATGGATTAATGTTAGACTAATAGGGGATTTCAAGTAAAGATGTAAACGGAGAGTCTTTTTAAGAAAAATATTAGATATTTTCTTGGTAGATTTTAGGACGAGACTGGATGAAGTTTGATAAAGTGGGTATGCCAAAGTAACTCTCAGAGAAGATAAAACTACTCAAATTATACATTAAAGTAACAAACTTAGTGGTAGGAAGAACATACTAATTTTGTAGATCAAACGTAGCAAGTTTGTTACACACCTGTTACCACCACCGGAACCAAACCCTTATTTTTCTTCTCGGGCAATCGTTCTTCTTCCATTGTTTTTTTGTGTGTTGTTGTGTATATTCATAGGGATTTCTAAATTCCTTTTATTACCTTCAAGTGGGTCAAGTCCATTAAAACTTTTTTTTTCATTTTCTTTTTATTTCAATAATAATAATAACATTAGTAAAATTGGTGGGTTCTATTTGGTGAGTGAGCCCACCCAATACATGTGACACCCCGATTTTCAAAGGGAGGGTGTATTTTTTTTTTTCAAAAGAGATTAAAATAAAATAGAGAAACAGATAAGGAAATACCTTTGGATAAATATTTAAGTCATTTCAATTTATAAGCAGCGGAAAAGTTTTTCGAAATATGAAGCCAAAGTATTTACACCTCAAAAAAAATGGTACATGAAACCCATCAAAAATAAACTGTCATGCTGACAATATTAGTAAAGATACAATGTTCCAATTAAAAATAACCGCAATTTAAAATAAAGACATATGTTCCCTCTATGTCAACCTAATCTTATCATTCTACCAAAAACTATACACCCTGAGTAATCTCCACGCGCCCCGTAAGATCCTCCTAACGTATCTCCAGTCAAGCATTCCCATCTACATTCCCATCCGTAGGGTACGAACCGGTAGGATTGTCCTGGCTCTCATCTGAGGGCAAAGCCCAAATTTCCACAATAGATGTAAATGTTCACCAACCGAAATTAACAGTTAACACATAACATTAAGTTTTAAAATGCACAAATAACCTTTTCAACTTAGCATGCATCTTAAAAGGGTTTTCCACATGCTAAAAGTTCATATAATGCTTACCAAATGAAAATGAAATCAAAATAAAGTTCTCAATCCATCAAGTAATACATAACTAACCAAAACATTGATAAATCAATTGAGCAATCGATTATCTAACCCAAAATAAGGATTTCTACTGAGCCAATCGATTTCCAAATTGATTTTGTCAGTTTTGCTGAGTTCCTGTACGGCCAAATTGATTGAAAAACAGATTATAAAATCGATTGACAAATTGATTTTGTCAAATTATTGAAGTCCCTGTAACCCATCAAATCAATTGGGAAATCGATTTCCCTGCATATTCTTCCAAAAATACATAAACTAACTCAATCACATTCATACACAACTCCAAATCTTAACACTTAGCAATTCCCACACATTCACCACGACATTATGAGCTTCGAAATCGTTTTGAAATCAAACATGCTATCACACAATTCCAAAACATAACTCTTTGTAAAATCAACACAATCACAATGACATCTCAAGTTCAAACACTCAATCATAAACTTGAATCAAACACACTTACACACAATATGTTCCAAAACATAGCACATAGTAATATCATCACAGTCATAAATTTGAATCAAACACACTTAAACATAATTTCAAAACATAACACTTAGCAAAGTCAACACAATCATAAAATTGAATCAAACACAACTCGTGTGCCAAGCATCCTAATGCAATGCGTATATGCCAAAATGCATGGACTCGGAATTCCAACCAAAACCCTCCTCGAAGGGCCGTAAATCATAATTGTACCGCCTATCGCAGGCCGAAGTTCCAATTACCGAGTTGCCACTTATCACGGGTCTGCACGATTTACTAAAAAGCGTTAACCATAAACGTACTGCCTATCGCGGGCCAGTACCGTTTACCGAGGTGCCACCTATCACGGGTCTGCACGGTTTACTAAAAAGAAACGTAAATCGTAAATGTACCGCCTATCACAGGTCAAAGTACTATTTACCAAGGTGCCACCTATCATAGGTCTGCACAATTTACAAAAAATCCTAAATCGTAAATGTACCGCCTATCACAGGCCAAAGTACTATTTACCAAGGTGCCACTTATCACGGGTCTGCACAATTTACAAAAACGTAAATCGTAAATGTACCGCCTATCACATGCCAAAGTACAATTTACCAAGGTGCCACCTATCATGGGTCTGCACGATTTACAAAAAAAATGAAATGCATGAGCATACTCTGACTCCATCCTAGACAATCGTTAAGCAAATGCAGATATTAAAATATTCCCCATTTTTAATACTGATTTAACTCTAATGATTTTCACAACAATCGTTAAGTAAACAGAGATATTAAAAGATTCCCTATTTCTAATACTCGTTTAACTCTAATGATTTTCACTGCAAACATTAAGTAAACAGTGATATTAAAAGATTCCCCATTTTTAATACTCGTTTAACTCTAATGATTTTCACGACAATATTAAGTAAACGTAGATATTAAGAGATTCCCCATTCTTAATACTCGTTTAACTCTGATGATTTTCACGACAACATTAAGTAAACATAGATATTAAGAGATTCCCCATTCTTAATAATCGTTTAACTCTAATGGTTTTCAAATTCCACACATAGCAAACTCAAACATATTAACAAATTCAATCCATAATTCATACCAAATCACATCAATTCATTTCTCCACAAAATCCAACCAAACACATCTCAAAATTCATTTCTTCAAAATCATAACTAAATGAGTTAGATTCATTTTCCACAAAACACTCATCAATATCATCAAAACCCAACTCTAAGATTTTATCCATAAAAGCAATAGATTCATTTTCCCCAAATCAACACTTTAACCCTAACAAAATTTTTTTCCACACAACCACAGGTAAGTCCCTAAATGCAAACTAAAAGTTTGGAAGGAGCCCTTACCTTAACGTTAGCTTTAACATGCGATTACGGTACCACAAGTAAATCCGATAAAATCTCCACTCGCGACGTCGCTTCCAAAGTTGGTTCCCTAGCACCGTAGCATGGTAGTGAGCATCTTTCCCTTCTATCTCTTCGTGAAACGAAGCTTAGATCTAGATGAAACATGGAGGTTTGTGTTTGACGGTTTTGAAATCCCTAACTCCGTTTTCCAATCTGGGATGAAGGAAGAAGCTGGGAATTTGATCTTTCTCACCCACTAAGCCTTGGGTTTCTTTTCTTGAACTAAAAGGAAGCCAAGAAAACAAAAATGTAAGAAGAAGGGAGGGAGTTTCATGCGAGGTAGAGGAAGAAGAAGGATTATGTTTTCTTTCTCTTTTCCTTTCTTCCATTTTCCTTCCTTTCTGTTTCTTTTCTTTCTATTTTCTTTCCTATATCCTCCACACAAACATATATATATATATATATATATATATATTTATATATATTAATTACTTTTAACAAATATCTCCAAATATCTAGATATTTATTAAAATTAACATTTCACATTAAATTCTTCGTAAAAGATTCACCGCAGTTAATTTAATTTATTTATCGATGAGTAATCTTAATCGGGCATCAAAATATCTTTTTGGTCATTTAAACTCCCAAAATATTAATAACTTGAATAAAAAAACCCCTGAGTTCAATACCAAAATCCACTAGAATACATAAAGTATAATTTAAAATTATGGGTCTTACATTACTACCCCCCTAAAATTAGTTTCGTCCTCGAAACTATGCATCGATAAATAACTATGGGTGTTGTTCTCTCATCTTGCTCTCCAGTTCCCAAGTCGCATCTCCAGTAATTGGGTTCCAAATCACCTTGACCAATGAAACATCCTTGGTCCTCAATCGCTTAATCTTCCTGTCATCAATTCTCATAGTTGGTACTTCGAATGACAAGTTATCCTTTAGCTGGATTGTGTCTGGTTCGATCACATGAGATGGATCTGCAAGATATTTCCTCAACTGTGACACATGAAACACGTCATGAATATTGAACAGTATTCAGAGGCAATGCAATCCGATAAGCAATAGGCCCAATTCGTGCAGAAATCTGATATGGTCCAATGAATTTCAGAATCAACTTCTTCGATTTCAAGGCTCTACCAACTCCAGTAGTAGGTGTGACTCTTAGAAATACATGGTCACCCTGTTCGAATTCTAAAAGTCTGCGACGCTTGTCCGCGTAACTCTTTTGACGATCTTGTGAAGTCTTCATTTTCTCCTTGATCTTCCATACCTTAGTTGTAGTTTGTTGCACCATCTCTGGTCCAACAATCATACTTTCACCGTCCTTATACCAACACAAGGGCGTTTGACACTTGTGCCCATATAAGGCCACATATGGTGCCATTCCAATACTTGCGTGGAAACTATTGTTGTAGGTGAACACAATCAACGGAAGTACATCATCCCAACTTCCTCTATCATCTAATACACATGCTCTCAATAGATCTTCCAGGGACTGATTTGTCCTTCCAGTCTGTCCGTCCGTTTTTGGATGGTAAGCTGAACTCAATCGTAGTTTCTTTCCCAACGCTTCGTGCAATGCTCCCCAAAAATGTGATGTGAACTTCGGATCAAGGTCTGAAACAATAATCGATGGTACTCCGTGTAATCTCACAATCTCAACAATGTAGATCTCTGTTAGCTTATCTACCTTATAGGTGGTCTTTACTGGCAAAAAGTGTGCGGATTTAGTCAGTCAATCTACTATCACCCATATAGAATCATTCTTTCTCCTTGTTTTAGGCAATCCAATTATAAAATCCATGGAAATGCTGTCCCACTTCAATTCAGGTATATCTAAAGGTTGCAACATCCCAACAGGTCACTGATGTTCCACCTTCGCTTTCTGACAAGTTAGACAAGTTGATACATACTCCGCTACATGTTTCTTCATTCCTGGCCACCAATAATTCTATCTCAAATCTTGATACATCTTTGTTGCTCTAGGATGAATACTCAACTTACTCTTATGAGCCTCTTCTAAAATTGTTTTCCTCATATCTGTAATTTCTGGTACACAAATCCTACCATTACATCGCAAAATATTATCTGATCCAATCTTGAACTCTGTTGTCTTCCCTTGCACTATTAGATTCCTCTTCTCTTGAATTAAGACGTCATCTTGAGAATTTGCAATGTCTTCAAGCAGTCCACTTGATACTATGCCACCATCCCGGTGGACGGACAATTCTAATTGGCCATGTCCTCATAGATCCCCTCAACTCAACCCGAGACACATATACGTGATAGTCAAGGTAAACGTGTGTTGCATGGTAGCTCTCGACATTTGGAGTGCGACCTTCAAGTCACCTAGGAATTCCCCACCCGAATACCTCCAAGGTCTAACAATCTTGCCTTAAGGCTCGACAGCAGACCGCCACGATCAGGCTCATTCAGTTGTACTTCCCCATAATCACTAGGCTTGTCAAGCCCTACCTATATGATAGCAAAATACTCTCCACTTCACAAATTCACAACATTTATTTTCTCTCCTCGTTGGTTTATGATACGCCATTAAAACCGTCATCTCAAACTCAAATTGAAATCACTATTATTTCATCAACTATGGAGTTAGTTCACTATTCTCATCACAATTTAGAACATCACTATCATTAATCCTACATCATCATCATCATCACATAAACTCCTCACAAATTTATAGCATCACTATCATCAATCAAACATCATCATATAAATTTATCACAATTTATAACATCACAATTATTAATCATACATCATCATCATCACATAAAATTATCACAACACATCAATCTTTTGTTATCACACACATATATATAAATTTAATTCGACACCCAATATCACAATAATATCAGTTTCACACATTCAAAGAAATTAAATCAATCAACACCCTACAAATATTTCTATTCTATATTTTAATCTCACAATTTCCATATTTGTAAATTAATTAATTTATCCCTCAAAGGGCTACTACCATACGTAGCGAGCCCCGGATGAATCGTTGGGAAATATAGTTTTCCCGTTCATCTCACAATATATTATACTCATGAATTCAAATGTTCTCTCACCCCTTACCTTATTTTGACGCTTTCACACACGAATACGATTCCACGAGCAAACAACCTATGCTCATTGACTCTTTCTCCTTCAATCGATCTAACTGGACAGTTTATGGGTAAACGTTAAAAATAAATTATGAGGAGATATTCTAAAAAAAACTAAATTCGAAAATCAGTCAAAGAAAATTACCATAAATCAGAAAACCAATTAGTGGATAATATAGCCACTTTTCACATGGTTGTTTTGGCATTGGTTTCACTCAAATCTGACTTACGGTGAAGGAGAATGATGCAAAATAATGAATTCTACAAAAGAAGAAGTCGGATATTTTAGAGAGAAATTGGGGTTGTTAAAAATCTGGAAAATTATGTTTAATTGACAAGTTAAATGAATGAAATAACATACTCAAATTTGGATGAAAATGGATAAACTATTACGGAATAGTTATCGATCATTGGTGTCAATTTTCTATATTTTTTTTCCAAGTGCCTAGTTCTTCTTCTCCAAGTGTGGCTCCTCTTCAGCTTTTAAATTGTAGCCTATTTAGGTTTTATTTGACCTTTTATATATATACATATATATTAGTTATTATTAATCTAACTCATTTAACCCCATTTTATTATTGTTATTATTATTATTATTATTATTATTATTATTATGCGAAAATAAAATTAATAATTGTTTAATCTCCTTTTTAATATTTCTTTAATTTTCCAATTATTATTAATAATTTATAAATTAGAGTAATTAAAATAATCAATAATAAAAAAACATATTACTAATAATTAAGACTCTCACATTCAAAATAAACTTTA
>JBBPBT010001050.1:1924101-1937726 GCA_037974875.1 Cicer bijugum
CATTTTTTTTTAAGTTTAATAAATCCACTATTTTCTCTCCATATTAATTTAACATTGTAATTTATGATTATTCATTTCAATTGATAATTTAATTAATATTATCCAATTTTAATTTATGATAACTTTTTTTTTGTACAATACAATTTTATTTTATTTCATAATTAATAATGTCCATCTATTAATGAGTTGCCAATGAATCATAATCAAAATTATTATATATATATATATATATATATATATATTTATTGTTGTTAAAGACGGCGATGAATCATTCACTAAATTAAGAATATTTTTGGTTTATGTAAAGGAAGCGTAGATTGATTGAAAATGAAATGGATATTGATCAAATGTAAAACATAGAACATCCTTCGTTTTCTAACTAACATAATTAAAGCTTTAAATGATAAAATGAACACACACAATTGTTAATCCAGTTCAAAGAGAAACTCCTGCATCTGAGTGATTGAATCCGACTTTGAATTATCACTATAATGAGATGAAAATGATTAAGAAGTTTTCTGGGGTGAGCATCAACATGTTGATATACTAAAAAGATGAAGCAGACAATAATTCAATAAAGCAAAACATAATCCATAGAGAATTATGTGAAAATAATTGTGTTTCGTCAAGAAAAATATCGAACTACGCTGTTAATAAGAAAATAGTTTGAAAAAATAATTGAAAGTAGGTAAAGTTCATAATAAATGAAAAATCAACAAATTTTTTGATGCACAAGATCAGTCTTAGCTGCAAGTGCAGAGCATACTTAATATGCAGAAATAAATAAGGTTTTAATAAAGCAAGATATTAAAACATGAATAAGATTAATACTTACAATAGTTTTGAAATGCTTAAAAAGAAAATATACAAGTTTTTGAAAAATTAGAGACACTCAATTTTTCTAACTCTATGTGTTTTTCTCTGTGCTAAAAATCTCCGCCTTGGAAGTGAAGCGGAGCATTCCTTATATACGAAAGAAATCCTTCTTTTGCTGACTTGTGTAGTGGAGGAAATTATGAGATTATTTCTACTGTTTGCTTTCGATGGTAGTGGTAAAAGAAGTGGCAGACAAGTGCTAGACAACTTTAGCTTTTGCTTTTGTCTTCTGATTTCATTTGAGAACGAATTTTCTACAAAAGTCCACAACCAAAATTGGGCTAGGCCCAATACATGACGGACTAAATAGTTTTTTGGATACAAATTTTGAATTGGGCTTAAATTATTCGGACCAATGTCTTGATTATTTGATAAAGGGCGAAGAGGCAAAAACAGTCGTCTTCATTATGATCTCCCAAATTAATCTTGCTTTCAGAATTAGTACTTGAGGAAGCTTTTGAGGATTGGACCTTGCTCTTGAGAAGTAGGGCCATGATCTCAAAGTATTCATCTTCAGTTTTTGCTACTGCTAACTGAGTTTGTGCAGACAATTTCTGAGCTAGGAATTGAGTTTGCATTTGGTGAGGTATCTGCAATCCCTGCTTTTAGAGCCATGTGGATACGACTTGTTTTATGAATACTAGGAGGAATAGAGAATTTCGTACACCATCGAACTTTGTACCTTCTGACGAGGATTTTTTGGGCGTTCTTTTGATCAATTTCAAAATACCAGGCTAAAACCCATGGTAAGAAGAATTTTTTATAGAAGAGCATTAAATGATGAAAAATTTGTTCTCTTTTTGTGGGTTTGTAATATGTTTTCTATAGTTGGATGTTTTCTTGGACTTCCGATTTTAAGATATTTGGAATGGAGCCATATAGTTTCCACCAATGGGCAAACCATTGGGAGATTTTTGAAGGATCCATGGTTAGATTAAAGAAAAATAGTGAAGTATGACTATATTTCTAGTTTTGGTTGAGGAAAAAGTTATATTAGGCCTGTTGGTAGTCCTAGTAATTGAAAGTCCCACAACGGTTTATTGTGGTTTTGAAATTAAGTGGGAATTGTTTTGGGGTATGGAGGTTTGATCCCCATTCTAAAGGTGGGAATATTTTATGGATTTTCGATGTTGAATAGGCCACTGAGCCTTCTTTTGGGTTATCTTGAATTGTTACAGATCCTATTAATTCAAGAATAGATTTGTAGTAAGGTTGAGGTTTTGATAAATTCCACGGTTTGAAAAACCAGTCTTCTGGAAAGATCTATGAAATGATTAATAGAGGACTTTTATTATAAAAGCGGTCTGCTATTGTCCAAATGTTTAGAATTTCTATTTTAACTAAATACGTAGATTTTGGTTTAAAATTTGTTAAGGAAACCTGAGATTCATTTTGTTTTAAAATCATTTTTGAAAATTTCTTCTGTGGGAGTTTTGAAATGGTTTTATAGGATGATTGTTCCTGTGAATGTTTTGAAAGAATATTTTGAATGTTTTGAGAAGGGGTTTTTAAAGATGAAGACTCTCCCTTCTTTGAATTTTGAATAAATGACAGTTCCTTTAAGAGACATTCAATCTCCTTTTAGTGCATTTGGAGCTTTATAATTTTTTGTAAACAAAGCTTTTCTTTTGCTATTGAAGCTTCTAGTGCGTCAATGTTTTGAGGTTGAGAAACTTGTTGGTTGTCAAGCCACATTTGAATTTGGTTTTGGGCTTCATCCTCTTTGACGGCTTGGGCTTGAGATCTGATAGGTTTTGCAGATGAAATGGGTTTTCAATTTTATTGTAGTTGGTCCTTCTAGACCTCTATTCTTTTGGATTTCCTGGGCATCTCTCAAGTCCTTTTTTGATGAAATTCTCTAGTTAGAAAATCCATAACTGAGATTTGGCCTCTTTTAATAAATTCAATTTCAAAATAATAAATACTAAGGATTGCATCCCATATGGCAAATATCTGTTTTGATGCAATTTTTTGGACGTATTTTTGTAAAAATTCTTTTGCATATATTTCCATCAATTCGAAGCAAAATTTTTTGACTGGGTAAATCACTTTGAACTTTTGTAATGCCTATGCCAATTGAAAAAATTTCTTTTTTAATTATAGAATAACTATTTTGACAATCATTCCAGTGCGCAGATGTAAACTGGACAATGCATTCTTTGTTATTTATTTTTATTTAGAATACCCCCATATCCTAAATCTGAAGCATATGTTTCATCAATTTTTTGGGCTGATGGATCAGCTAGATGTAGAAATGGTATTTCTTTAACTTGTTTTTTTTTTTTTTGATTATTTGTACTATTCTAGTGTATGGATGTTTGGACATAAATCTAAGACATAATTCAGACTTCCTACAAACCTTTCTAATTGGGTTTTGTAAAGAATTTTGTCAGGAAATTTTTCTGCATATGATAAGTACCTTTCAATTGGAGTTATGGTACCTTGAGAAATATAATGTCCTAAAAATGCCAGATGGTAAACTTGCAGTATCTAATGATGATTTCATATGATGTCTTTAAGGGCATAAAGCATTCATCAATGATTCTATAGGCATTTTAAAATTTTTATCCCCTTCTGGTTTTTTGAGGTCGGTTTGACACAATTCCTTTTTTACTTTCTCTTCCTTCCAAGTATTAGATAATTTTTCTCTTTCACATGGGCAATTGATAGTCTTTGATATAATCTCAAATGATATGATGACATTTTCTCCTTCAACAACGTTTTTTGAGATACTATGTCCTTTAGAATTCTTTTAGTAGATTAACGTAGATGAGACTCTTATTTAGAGATTTCTTGAGGTCAAATTCGTGTTCAACAAGATAGTTAAGACCCATTCTTGATTCAATTTGAAGAAGAAGATAATTGAATTTTATGTTTCTCATTGTTACAAAGTTTTTTTTTTTAAAGAAACTATACTTTATATATTTTGAAGGGGACTTTCCATTGGAGAAAGTGAAAAAGACGAAGGGTTTGAGGATAGGAATTTCTTCCTCTATGATTTGAATTGCATTCAATTTTTGAAGTGTTGAGGAGGTGTCAGATGGTAATCCATCCATCCTTTGAGCTGGCCTGAGAATCCAGCTATTAGGAGTTCAGCTATGGATTTGTCAGGTATATATACCTGGATTTTGTAGGCATTTGATGCCAATGTCATTTGTTTAAGGAGACTTAGGATGTTGTATTCAGACATACATTTTATATTCCATTCATAGACAATACTGGCATTGAATTTAGACTGAGAAATGACGTTAGATCTGTTTTCAATACCTAGGTATGGTGCTGTTACCATGGCTAAAGGTTAACCCTTTTGCCATTAGAGTCTGCACAGGTTTTGTGTTTCTTATTCATCTTTAGAAACCTGGCCTAAAGTCGTAACTGTTTTTTCTAAGGTATCCTTAGCTACCAATGGTGTAGAGGTAGAAGAATGTTCTATACTACTAAGTTGGTCATGTAAGGCTTAAGTAAATTTCGGTTGTCCTTGTCTAAACAGTTTTTGGCTTGTTTTTTAGATTTGAAATGGTTTAAAAACTAGGTTTTTAGTTTTTAATTTGTTGTCTTTGTTGGGGAAACAATGGTAATCAGTTGATGTTCTTCTATGTTAGTTAATTGTTTTGCAATTATGCTACGATGGACATTCGTAAAATTATCTTGTAGAAGGATATGTCTAATATCTTTTTTTGAACTACCACTTGGGATTTTAAAAGGTCCAACTTCTATTGGCTTTTCTAAGTGTGTTAATTTTGATTTGTCTTAATGGTGGATGTTCATATTATATTTTCATCCCATTTGACATTTCCCATTCTGTAGCTTTATCTCTAGTTGTTATGGGATTTGATGAATGTTGGTTTTGTTTGAATGGGTAAGAAATTTGGTTTTGTGTTGCATAAACCTCAAACTAATCAAAAAATAAAATATGGGTTTTATTTTGAAAAATGAACTCATAAAATTCATTATGAATTTCTTTTCTATGTTTTAGAAAGTTTTTGAAGAACCATGTTCTTTTTTTCTGTATTTTTGGAGGCATAGAAATCATTATGGAGAATTGTTTTATCAACTTTAAATTCTTTTTCTATGACATTTAATTCACTAATAACATTTTCAGTTATTGCAGAAAAAGATGGTCAAGTTGGTGGAGAAATGTTTTGTCGTTCCTCATTATTATATTGAGGTTGTGTATAGATTTGATGAGGTACATTTGAAGAGTAATCAACGTTTTAAAACGAAGCACTTGGTATGACAGAACACGAAAAACGTGGTTTTGAAAAGTTTTCTATTTTATGAGGCAATTGTATTACTGAAGGGAGTCTGGAGGAACCAACATCAGAATACTTGGCACTGGAAGTTCTTGAAAAACTTAGTTTTACCCTTACATCATTGTATCAGATGACTTCCCTCAAGTTGTTGTTTGGTTTTAACTGTTCAGAAGACTGTGGTTTAACAACTCCTTCCATAATCTATTCTTCAGGAAGATCTATATCTTTCCAAAGGATGGTTTTTGGAATAACAATGTTTGATTTTGATAAATCAATTTGTACAAATAGGGTTATTTTCAATATTTTTTGTTTCCGTAAATGCCAAAAACATAACTATGTAATAAAGTCTGTAAATAATTGCTACTGGAATAGATCATATTATCATTTTGTAATTACGAGTTTTGATTTGTAACATGAGACATTTTAAGATGTTTGGGTCTTTTAAGGATAAAGAAAAATTTAGATAACATTCAAACCAAATTGGTCCTTGACATAATATAGATTCAATCATACTTATTATTGAATCTTGAAAGTCTAAGCACCTTGCATCTCGTAAGACACATAAGATTAAAGTGTTTAATCCTTACCTAGTTAGAAGTTTGATTCCAACTTGGAAAAGACCTATACGTATGAAATTATAGTTCCTATTGTGGTGTTTTTGAAGTGTTTTATGAGAAAGAAGATCTATTGTTTCAAAGGGATTTCATAAAGGAACATCTCTTACTTCTGTTTTGATTACATAATCGGTTTTGAGAAGTTTTTTTTAAAAGACTAGATTCATAAATCTGGTCCTTTTTTAATTTTGGGATTCACCAATTGTTAATTGATTTTTTGAAAATATTCCAAAATTATTTCTTCACTATTGATAGCTTCCTTTTGTCCCAAAAAGTTTTGGGTAGAAGAATGGGGAAAAGAAGAAGTTCTGCAAAACAAGTTATTCATATTTAAAAATTTTATTTTTAATTTGAAAAAACTTTCAAATGATTCACAGCCCTAAGAACGCATTTCTATAAATTTATTAATCAATTATTTATTTTAATCAACTATATTTACTATTGAAAGGAAATATTTTGCATCTCAATGTGTAATAGTTTTACTCATTTTAAACTTATATTTTGATTTCTATTTTGACATTAACAGCTAAAATTTGTTTTTTATTTTATGAAGGTATTAATAGTTCGTTCAGTGATTTATAGATTACATAAGAGTTTCTTTATTCTTTTATTATTTTGAAATTAATAATGAAATACTCTTTTCCACTCTTTATTAATTTAATTATAAAATAATTAATTAAAAATAATACATTTAAGGATAAGAGTTGACACAATCTTAAAACTTAAAAGCAAAATAGAAATTTTATTTTATTTTCAATATATCGATAATTTAAAATGAATCGGGCGAATAATAATTACTAGCAAAATTTTCCAATAATAAAAACAACAAAAAAAGACAAAAATAAAACAAAAAATATAACAAACAAATCATGCATCAGATTTGCGGTGATTATTATTATTTCCCTTAATTTGGAAAAATGATAACATAATATATCATTTCGGCTAAAAAGAAGTGGGAGTATTAAGAACAATAGTTTTGAGTAGATGCATATACACAATTTAAAATGTTCTTCGATTGTTTCAGAAAAAATTAAAACACCATCAATATAGTGATGCAAAATTTTGAAAATAGATTAAAAATGTCATTCTTAATTCTTTGGAATTCTGAAGGAGGATTTTTTTAATTTGAAAGGCATTACAGTCAATTCATATTGTCCAAATGGAACAATAAAAGCAATTTTGTATCTATCTCTAGGTTCAATTTGTATTTGCGAAAAACCCGATTTCATGTTGAATTTTAAAAATACAAATGAAGAATGAAATTTTTGTAAAAGATCTTTTTTGTTTGGAATTGGATAATGAATCCATTCTAGAGCTCTATTTAAGGGTTTGTAATTAATTACCAGCCTAGGTATTCCTCTTTCTATTTCTGAATTTTTGTTAACATAGAAAGCTACGCAACTCCAGGGAGATCTGGATTTTGTTATTAGACGTTTTTGTTCCAAATCTGGAAATTCTTTTTTCCAATGTTGTTCGAGCTCATAATTCATTTGGATAGGTCTGGCTTTAGTTGGGATTTGTTTACCAGATATATTGTTATGATAAGGTAAATCTACCATGTGTTGATTTTTATCCCAAAAGGCATTTGGCATATATATCTGATAAAATTTTATCTTCAATTTTCTTTTGTAGTTCAATTTTTTTTGTTTTATAACATTATTTTGTAATTGTTGTTGAATCCTGATAAAGGAAACATCATGTTTTAGAAAACACAAATGTTTTTCTCTTCCCTGAATTTGACAATTCAATTCATTTTTATAAATAGAACAAGCTTTTAAAAGATTTAAATTCTTTGTTCTAGGTTTTACAATAAAAGGGAAAACGATTTTGGTTTCTTTTGTTTTGTTAGAAATACTATCATAATTGATAGAATAGGGAGTTATCATGTTAATGAAAGGAGTCCCTAAAATGACACTATGAGTTATATTTTCTAATAAGACAAAAGGAGTTTTGATTGAATCGTTACCATTTTTAATGGAAGCTTCACATTTACTTTTTATAATCATGTTGGAGTTGTTAACAACAACAAGTTTTTCATTTGATTTTTGCAGAAATCTGTTTGGTACGATGCTACTTTTTATGTATTTTAAGTCTGCTCCCGTATCAAAAAGTGCAATTGTTTCAAACTTGAAATCTTCAAATAAAACTAAATTGATTTTTATTAAATATTTTCTTGTTGTTATTGTTCTTAAAATAAACAAGAAATCTTCTGGGATTTCTTCTAGGTTTTAAATTTTGTTTTCTAAGGGTAGTGAATAATCTTCATTTTCTCCTTCTTCTCCCTTTTGGTTAGATAGATATTCAATTTTGAAGTTGGGAAAAATGATTTTAAAGAATATTGGAATCAACTTCCTGCTATTGTTTAAGAGTTCTTAACTCTTATTTTACAATTTTAATTTCTTCATGTAGAGATTGGATTGTGACAAGGGTCTGGGATTTTCTTTTTGTTCCTAATATGTTTGTTAAATCATAAGTGGTTTTTGGAAGCAATTTTGATGAGGATGTGGAAGGCTGACTTTGTTTTGAATCAAAAGTATTTAACAACTTTCCTATTATTTCTTTTTGGAGTTTTGTATCTTCAACTTGATTTATTATATCAAGAATTAATTCTTGATCTTTTATTAAATCATTGATTGATTTTGGACTAGATTTTGAATTGCTAGGGGTTTCGGACGTTCCTAATTCATCAAACTGCAAAGGTTTATCATTTTTTGATGAACTTATTTCAAAATCTATAAGTGTTTCTTCTTATGAGGTTTTTAAAAGTATTGCCTCAATTTTTTGAATTATTTTTTCATCAAATTTTAATTCATGAAGTTTTTTATTTATGTTGCAATATCCTGAGATGTGTCCTATTTTGCCACACTTATAACAAGTTATTTGTTTTGAATTTTGAAGTTCAAACATTTTATGCAAGGGTTTTTCTTGTAAAAATTAGGTTTTCTTTAATTGTAAGGATTTTGAGGTTTATATTTTTTATAGAATCCATGTTTGCCTGGTTTTGAGAAAGACTTTCTATGAGGTTTTCTATAAGGTTTTGAACAAGATCGTCCAAAGTCTTTTGAAACATTTGTCGTAGGTATTTCAAACTATTTGCAAAAAGATCCCAGTTATATTCATTTCCGATTTTAGGAGTTTTGAAGTTTTAAATCTTGATTGATTTTTAAACCTTCCTTTTGTATGAAACCAACCAATTCCACATAAGTTAATTGATTGTATGGGATTTGGTTCATCCCATAGACTTCTTTAATTTTGTTTCTAACCTGTTCTCCTAAAAAGATTGGGAGTCCTACAAGGAATTTCTCCTTCCAAAAAGGTTGGTTTGACTATTCCGTAAACATAACTCTAGTTAGGAAAATGTTTTTGTAATTTTCAAATTCATATAGTTTTTTTATCTGAGATTTGAAAGTAATATTGCATTCTAATCTTTTAAGTGAGATGGATCATCTATGAAGTGCAGGCTAATTGTGTGAGTTAGTGTTGCAACTACAACAGGTATTGGGTTTCCTATCTCGTCGAGGATGGGAATTCCTTCCTCTGTGGTTTGAATTGCATTCAAAATTTCTAAGTGTTGAGGAGGTGTGAGATCGTAATCCCACCATCCTTTGAGCTGGCTTGAGAATCCAGCTATTAGGAGTTCAACTATGGCTTTGTAAGGTATATTTGCTTGGTTTTGTAGGCATTTGATGCCATTGTCCTTTGTTGAAGGAGACTTTGGATGTTGTATTTAGACATACCATCTATATTCCATTCATAGATAGTACTGGCATTGAATTTAGATTGAGAAAGGACGTTAGGTCTGTTCTCAATACCTAGATCTGGTGTTGTAACCATGGCTAAAGGTTGACCTTTTTGCCATTGGAGTCTGCACATGTTTTGTGTTTCTTGTTCGAATTTAGAAACCTGGTCTAAAGTTGTAACAGTTTTGAAAACTGGGGTTTTTTAGTTTTGAATCTGTTGTCTCAGTTGGGGAAATAACGGTAATCTATTGATGTTCTTCTATCTTAGTTAAATGTTTTGCAATTGTGTTAAGATGGACATTCGTAAAATGATATTGTTAAAGGATTTGTCTAATATCTTTTTATGAACTATCACTTGGGATTTTGAAAGGTGCAACTTCTATTGACATTTCTAAGTGTGTTATTTTGATTTGTCTTAATGGTGGATTTTCAGATTGTGACACCCTAAATCCCAAACTAATATATATATACATATATATATATATATATAATAATTTATATCATATTCCTATAAATTTTGCAGCGAATAAATAAAAATATATTTCCAAGAAAATAAAAAGTTTATATTTAATTTAGGATATCACGTTTCTAAAAAATAAAAATAAAAACACTATAAACTTATTTTATCCATTAAAATAGTTCAATCTCGATAAGCTTGATTTAAGTATAATTACTTGATTTAATTCTAAAAACTTACTAGTACTTCTAAGGTTTTCATACAAAAATTCGATTCAAATTAAATAAGTAAAATACAAATTAAAATCATTATTCTCGGTATCACCTATCAGAGCGGAGTTCCTCCCAAACTTGAATTTCAAGACTCATTAACCTGTAATAGCTGCGATTTCACAAACACAGGGCCCAACCAGTCAAACACAAACAACGAAGGAGGTGAGTTTCGAAATCATGATGACAATATAATACAAGTAAGAAGAACACAGAAACAATTATAATAGGACCGTATCATTGCAAAAATATTCGATTAAGAAAATATCACATTCAAATGTCAAAATCACTCAAGGAAAATCAATAGATTTCACTATAACATCAAATTGTCTAAGAGAAATTATCACCACACATGATACATATTAATAACAACAAAACAATTACAATAAAATGCAATGCTATGCATGAGCTTAGACTCTACTTCACAATGTGGTATCATTCTAACTCTGTAGTACTTGGTTAGGAGGCTTGATACTATGCCACCATCTCGGTGGAAGGACAATTCAAATTGGTCCTGTCCTCATAGATCCCCTCAACTCAACCCGAGATACATATATGTGACAATCGAGGTAAACCTGTGTTGCGTGGTAGCTCCCGACATTTGGAGTGCTACCTCCAAGTCACCTTGGAATTCCCCACCCGAATACCTCCAAGGTATAACAATCTTGCCTTAAGGCTCGACAGCAGACTGCCACGATCAGGCTCACTAAATTGTACTTCCCCAAAATCACTAGGCTTGTCAAGCCCTACCTATATGATGACAAAATAATCTCCATTTCACAAATTCACAATATTTTCTCCCCTCGTTGGTATATGATACTCCATTAAAACCGGCATCTCAAACACGAATTGAAATCACCATTATTTCATCAATTATGTGGTTAATTCAATATTCTCATCACGGTTTACAGCATCACTATCATCCTCATCACATAAACTCCTTACAAATTTATAGCATCACTATCATCAATCAAACATTATCACATAAACTTATTACAAATGTATAACATCACAATTATTAATCGTACATCATCATCATTACATAAAATTATCACAACACATCCATATTTTGTTATTATATCACATAAACTCATCTAATCACACGTATATAAAAATTTAATTCGACACTCAATATCACAATATTATCAGTATCACACATTCAAATAAATTAAATCAATCAACACCCTACAAATATTTCTATTCTATATTTTAATCTCACAATTTCGATATATGCACATTAATTAATTTATCCCTCAAAGGGCTACTACCATACGTAGCGAGCCTCAAATGAATCGTTGGGAAATACAGTTTTCCCGTTCATCTCACAATATATTATACACATGAATTCAAACGCTCTCTCACCCCTTACCTTGCTTTGACGCTTTCCCACACGAATACGATTCCACGAGCAAACAACCTTTGTTCATTGAATCTTTGTCCTTCAATCGATCTAACTTGATAGTTTATGGGTAAACGTTAAAAATAAATTTTGAGAAGATACTCTAAAAACTAAATTCGAAGTTCGGTCCAGGAAAATTACCATAAATCAGAAACCCAATCAGTGGGTAATATACCCACTTTTCACACGGTCGTTTTGGCGTTGGTTTAACTCAAATCGGATTTACGGTGAAGGAGAACGGTGCAAAATAACGAATTCTACAAATGAAGAAGTCGGGTATTTTAGAAAGAAATTGGGGTTGTTAAAAATCTTGAAAATCATGTTTAATTGACGAGTTGAATGAATAAAATAACATACTCAAATTTGGATGAAAACGGAGAAACTTTTACGGAACAGTTATCGATCATCGGTGTTGGGTTTACTCTTTGGTTCTATGGTTGCCCATCCAACTCCCTTCTCTTTTCTTTGTTTTGTTTTATTTTAGTAAAAATCAGGGTTCACAAGGTTTCTTTATTTATGTTTCTAGTTTACTATTATTATTTTTATTTTGTTGAAATAAAATTAATAATTGTTTAATCTCCTTTTTAATATTCCTCCAAACACCATTTAGTTTTCCAAACGTTACTAATATTTTATAAATTAGAGTAATTAAAATAATCAATATATAAAAAAAAACATATTAATGAATGAAACTTTCACATTCAAAATAATCCCTACAATTATACTTATTTCTCAAAATATTCATATTATAATAATACCATCATATTAGAAAATAGTCAAAATTATAAAATAAATAGATATAACAACAATATTTTATGTTAATTACTAAATCAGAATATATATATATATATATATATATTTCACAATTCCAAAATAAGTATATAAAAACAAAGAAAATTGAACACAATATTACTATGATCTCAAGATAAGTATTTATAGAATAAATAATTAAAATAAGATATATTTATCAATAATAAAAATAAGTGATACTTAAAAATTATTAAAATATAAATATCTATGCAGTTCACATTAGTCAAACATATAAGAAAATATCATAATAATTACCAACTCACATATACACTTAAAATCGTATAAAATCTTGTTCTTTAAAATATTACACTAAAATACTATTATTTTTAGAAAAATATATAATATCTATCAAACCAAACATCATAGAAAGCATCCATATAACAAAATTTACTCACAAAATTTAGCAACATATATTCTAAAATAACTTTAACATCAAATTAATTATTTAAAATCCTATTTAATTAATAAAATAGTTTATTATCAAATTTAGGGTGTTACAATTCTCCACTTGTTAAAGAATTTCGTCCTCGAAATTTGCGATAAGTGAACTAATATCTAACTTACCACCCTCAAGATTCAAACTTAATCTATAAATATATTTAAGACATTCAATCTCCAATTAAGCACAACATGTAGAAAATCAACTAACATAGCATGATAGACTAACATGACAAAATAAATCAATTAAACACACAACATTTATCATTCAATTATGAAATAAAATACTTATCTCATTTACCATTCTTTTATGAAATAAAATACCATAGAGCTACTCACTATAATTTACATATAAAACATAACATATAAATTTTGTCAATCATAACGCAGTTAATTTAGTTTGGTTATATGAAACACATTCCAAGATTGTTGTCAATTTCAACTCTTTCTTTCAAACCAAATATTACTAGTTTTACTCATTAAAATAAAGTCTAAATCATATCACAAAACATTTAACAAATTTAACTTAGGTTATAACACTATAATAGAATTACAATCAATTACTCTATAAATACATATTATATATATAATCAAGGAAAAAATAATGATGGATATACTATTTCCCAATAACATATATTTAATAATTTAATTCATTAAACTCAATTGGTAGTGGGATCTTTGAGGAGGCGGTACTTATCCCCTAGGTACCGGACTCGAATCCCACGAAGGGCAAACACTCGCTAGATTTCCATGAGGAAAAGGGGGGGGG
>JBBPBT010001050.1:1937826-1967916 GCA_037974875.1 Cicer bijugum
GGGGGGGGGGGGGGGGGGGGGGGCACTACGCCAAAAATGACATTTAACAGCGCACCTTTTACAGCGCTTTCTAAACACAAGCACTGTTGTAAATATATTTTAAAAATAACGGAGCCTTTTACAGTGCTTTTGATGACCAACGCTGTAAAAGAAGCGCTGTTGAAGGTCATATAACGTTTGCGCATAACGTTATAAGGCTTTTACAGCGCTTATCAAAAAAGTGTTGTAAAATGAAGCGCTTTTGATTGTCAAAAGAGTATGAAATTGGATACGAAATGGATGGGAAATGGATGTCAGCCAATATGAATAGGAAATGGATGTCAGCCAATCGATTGTCAAAAGAGTATGAAATTGGAGTGAAGGAGTTTGTTGAGTTTGCAGTGAAGAATGCAAAAGATCCAAATAGAGTAGTTTGTCCTTGTTTAAAATGTTTTTTTTGGAAAACGTGTTAGAGAAGATGAATTAGAAGGACATCTAGTATGTAATGGAATTGATCAAAGCTACACATGTTGGATAAGACATGGTGAGAAAAAAAAAAAAGGAAACATTAATTTTGAGAATAGTTCGACATATGCTTCAACTGACTTCGATACAGATACTTATGAGCCGGACCGAGTTGATGAGATCGCAAAAGCAGTTGAAGAAGATCTTCGAGATTGTCCTAAAATGTTTGAAAGTTTGTTGAGTGATGCAGAGAAAGAATTATATAATGGTTGTACTAAATTCACAAGACTGTCAGCGATATTAAAGTTGTACAACTTAAAAGCGAGTAATGGATGGTCTGATAAAAGCTTTACAGAATTATTAACACTCATAAAAGATATGTTGCCATATGATAATGAACTTCCCAGTCGAACCTACGAGGCTAAACGGATTTTGTATTCTATTGGCATGAGTTACGAAAGGATTCATGCGTGTCCTAACGATTGCATTATATTTCAAAATGAATATGAGCTACTTAAGGCGTGTCCGAAATGCAATGTCACTCGATATAAGAAGAAAGAATCTACTCCAGCAAAAGTTGTGTGGTATTTTCCTATAATACCAAGATTTAGGTGCATGTATCGCAGTGAAGAAGATTCAAAACACTTGACTTGGCATGCAGATGAAAGAATTAGAGATGGAATGTTTCGACACCCTGCAGATTCCCCACAATGGGCAAAAATTGATCATGAGTATCCTGAATTCAGGATAGAGTCAAGAAACCTAAGACTTGCACTTTCTACTGATGGAATGAATCCACATGGTCTTCAAAGCATCTCACACAGCACGTGGCCTGTGATTTTGGTAATATATAATCTACCTCCATGGTTATGTATGGAGTGTAAGTTTATGATGTTGTCTCTGTTAATTTCTGGACCCAAACAATTGGGGAACGATATCGACGTATACTTGACTCCTCTAATCGAAGATTTAAAACGTATGTGGGAGACATGTGTGGAAGTTTATGATGGGTATAAGAAAGAATGTTTCAATTTAAGGGCTATGTTGTTTGGCACAATTAATGATTTTCCAGCATATGGTAATTTATCAGGATATATCATTAAAGGTCAGTGTGCATGTCCTATATGTGAAGAGAGTACAAATTGGATGCGGTTAAAACATTGTAAGAAGAATGTGTTTCTTGGACATCGTAGATTATTACCTTATAGTCATCAGTATCGTGGGTGGAGAAATGCATTTATTGAAAAATCAGAGGAAGGTAAAGCTCCTTTAGCACCAACTGGATATCAAATACTTGAAAAAGTACAAGGTTTGACCAATAAATTTGGCAAAGCTTTTGCGGGAGAGCTGGTCAAAACTGGGTGGAAGAAAAAGTCAATTTTCTTTGAATTGCCATATTGGAAGTCATTGTATATAAGACATTTCCTCGATGTGATGCATATTGAAAAAAATGTATTTGATAGTGTTATTGGTACGTTACTCAATGTTCTAGGAAAGTATAAAGATGGCATCAACGCAAGATTGGACTTGGTTGATATGGGAATAAGAAATGAATTGGCTCCAGTAAAGAAAGGAAATCGCACATATCTACCTCCAGCCGCTCATACTCTATCTAGAAAGGAAAAAATTGTTTTATGTAAATTTCTACACGAAGTTAAAGTTCCAGAAGGATACTCTTCGAACATTAAAAATTTGGTTTGTATGAAAGACCTCAAGTTAAAAGGTTTGAAGACCCATGATTGTCATATTCTAATGGAGAATTTGCTACCAATAGGTATACGTTCCATTTTACCTAAAAAAGTTCGACTAGCCTTGACTAGATTATGTTTCTTCTTCAGGGAAATTTGTAGTAAAGTGATCGACCCTCAGAAATTACCGACATTGCAGAGGGAAATTACTGGTTGCAAGTGGGTCAGGATTCTTGCTTGTGGATTTTAATAGGGTGGGATACAAAGACGAGCCTTTTATTTTAGCGTCACAAGCTCAACAAGTGTTTTATGTCACCGATCCTTCTGATAATAAATGGTCTGTTGTCCTATCGACCAATAAAATAAGTGATGATAACAATAATGATGAAGATGTTGGTAATGATCTTTTATTTGCAACATCACAACAACCACATGAAATGGATTCAACTGATGACGGTTTATATCTTAGAGATGATCATGATGAGGGAATTTGGATTAATCCATCGTTTCATATTGTAAATGGACAAACAAATGTGAATCCCAACAGGAAAAGAAGAAGGGCATCTTAATGTACATGTTTAATTGTTTTATATAAGCCATGCATGTAATCTGAATTATTGTCATAAATATGCATGTAATATGAATTATTGTGATAAATATGCATGTAATTTGAATTGAGTGTTTTATACTAATATGGCAGATTAGCAACAGATTTCATATCAGAAGCTTTTGGAAGCATAAGCCTTTGTGGAAGTCGAGTTTATTCGCCTTAAATATGGCATAATTGAATCATTGTGATCTAGCCTGAACAATTTCTTAATTGATTTGAATTGCCTTTACTTTCAAATACAATTGTAATTGTTATCCATATTCTAACAATATTTTAAATGTTATAGGTGTGTTTCAATTGTTTCTTTAGGGGATATTATTTTAGGGAATATTATAAGTTCAGGAGCATGAGAGGTTGCTTTACTAGGAAGCATCTTGAGAAGTGATTGAAGAACCTACCAGGCTAGTTGTTGTCTAACCAGTGATTCAATTAGGGCTTAAGTTTTTGGTTTTGGATAGTTTGGTTGATGAGTCTTTATTTTGATGAGGGGTGGGGGATAAGGGTCTTTGGTGAAGTGCATGTTTATGTAAATTTGGACAATTTTAATTCTTAAGAACTATGCATGTAATCTGAATTATTGGCAAATCGATTGGAATAAATGTCTAAGTTACATACACAAAAATAAAACAAACACAAAAATAACATATTGAGGCCTTTTACAGCGCTTTTTAAAAGAAAGCGTTGTACAAGGCCCTTTTAAAAATTAAATAAAGAGACATTTTATAGCGCTCTTTTTAACAAGCGCTGTAAAAGGCCCTTTTAAAAATTAAATAAAGATACATTTTACAACGCTTACATTAAAAAGCGTTGTAAAAGACTCTTGTAAAAGATCCTTTTAAATTAGGACGTCTTATAGAGGGCTTCTTTAACAAGCGATGTAAAAGGCTTTAAAAATTACATTCATCAGACACCTAACAGGACCTTATCTAACAGGATTTTCTTCAAACACCTTGTACGCATTTTTCACAAAAACACATTGTTAACAGGCTCTTTAACAAAAACACATTGTTAACAAAAACATCAGACTCAAATCCATTTTTCGCAACATGGCAATGAACCTGAAGACCAAGTTTCGATTTAAGAATGAATGTAAAGAGATAAAAAGGGTGTTGAACCTGAAGACCAAGTTTCGATTTAAGAATGAATGTAAAGAGATAAAAAGGGTGTTGAACCTGAAGAACAAGTTTCAATTTTAGAATGAAAGGGAATGTAAAGAGATAAAAAGGGTGTTGAGGTGGAGATTGAATTTTTTGGAGGTTCAGCATAAAAGGAGTAAGCTTTGATGTTTGTGAAGAGGAAGAGTTTGGTGAAGAGTTTAAAAAATAACATAAAAAACAATAAGTCTTTTTACAGCTCTCTTTTAAAAAAGCGCTATAAAAGACTGTTAAAAAAAACATTCATATAACATAATAAAAACAAGTAGGTCTATTACAGTCCTTGTTCAAATAAGCGCTGTAAAAGACCCTTTTAAAAATTAAATAAAGATACATTTTACCACGCTTACATTAAAAAGCGCTGTAAAAGACTCTTGTAAAAGATCCTTTTAAAAGCGCTTACATTTACGAACTTCACGTAATTCAGATTCGAACCGAGACCTTCCAAGTGTGAATTCTAGGGGTTAAAAATTACATTCATCAGCCTTTTAAGAAATTAAATTAGGACGTCTTATAGAGGGCATCTTTAACAAGCGCTGTAAAAGGCTTTAAAAATTACATTCATTAGACACCTAACAGGACCTTATCTAACAGGATTTTCTTCAAACACCTTGTACGCATTTTTCGCAAAAACACATTGTTAACAGGCTCTTTAACAAAAACACATTGTTAACAAAAACATCAGACTCAAATCCATTTTTCGCAACATGGCAATGAACCTGAAGACCAAGTTTCGATTTAAGAATGAATGTAAAGAGATAAAAAGGGTGTTGAACCTGAAGAACAAGTTTCAATTTCAGAATGAAAGGGAATGTAAAGAGATAAAAAGGGTGTTGAGGTGGAGATTGAATTTTTTGGAGGTTCAGCATAAAAGGAGTAAGCTTTGATGTTTGTGAAGAGGAAGAGTTTGGTGAAGAGTTTAAAAAATAACATAAAAAACAATAAGTCTTTTTATAGCTCTATTTTAAAAAAGCGCTGTAAAAGACTGTTAAAAAAAACATTCATATAACATAATAAAAACAAGTAGGTCTATTACAGCCCTTGTTCAAATAAGCGTTGTAAAAGACTCTTTTAAAAATAAAATAAATAGACCTTTTACAACGCTTATTGGCACAAGTGATGTAAAAGGCTTTAAAAAAACATTATATAACATTCTCAATCAATGAGGCCTTTTAAAAAAACTATAAGGCCTTTTATAGCGCTCTTTTAAAAAAAAGCGTTGTAAAAGACTGTTAAAAAAACATTCATATAACATAATAAAACAAGTAGCTCTATTACAGCGCTTGTTCAAATAAGCGCTGTAAAAGACTCTTTTAAAAATAAAATAAAGAGACCTTTTACAACGCTTATTTGAACAAGCGCTGTAAAAGAGTTCAAAAAAACATTATATAACATTCTCAAACAATGAGGTCTTTTACAGCGCTTATTTTGGAAAAGTGCTGTAAAAGAGCATTTTAAAAAATTAAATAAGGACGCCTTTTAGAGCGCTCTTTGAAAAAGGGTTATAAAAAAGCGTTGTAAAAGGGTTATATATATAACAGTAACCGCTTCAGTTTCCTCTTCATTACGTAAACTACACTATCATCTCAACCTTCATCGTTCTTCTCTTCTTTTGCAAACCCTATAATCCCGTCCATTACGAACTATATTTCCATGATCATCTCCTTCATTTCGAACCTTATTTCCATCCAAGATCATTTCGAATCTTATATTTTCAATACGTAACCCTCATTACGTATTTCTTCAAAGCGTTTTTCTGTGAACCTTATTGTTGTTAACTTTCTGCGATCGCTCTTTTCTTCACATTTCATCTTTCTTCGAACCATTATTCAGGTATTGATGTTATCAATTTTTTGTAATCATTAAAATGCATGTTGAGCTTGTTTAAAATATATATACTGATACATGTTGAGCTTGTTTAGAATAATGCATGATGCATGTTGAGCTTGTTGATGTTATACTAAACTGCACGTTGAACTTGTTGTAGTTAAATGGATACAAACAAAGATTTAGAATGTCAAAATGAACAAGGTGGGACCACTAAGGCTTATGAAAATAAAGTCAAACGTGGTGCAACTATAACGCAAAATGTGATTAAAGCAAGGAGCAATGGCACCAAGTTTGAGGTTATAATATACTATACTCTATTTGCTGTGTATTTTTTTAGCTTTTTTTAATAGCATGTACTTACTATATGAGTTTATTAGGTTGGCTGGAATGAGAGTGGTCAGCCAATTGACCCCAACAGCTCAAAGTTTATAAGTCACATTGGGGCTGTTGTTCGACAAAATATTCCAATTACGATTGATGATTGGAGAGATAAGGCGTTGAAGGATGCCAAAGATATAATATGGAATGACATTCAAGTAAATTTTTTTATCCAATCTTTTGTCATTTACAATTTTTTTAATTGAAATTCTTTACTTATAATATTTTTGATTAAAGACGACTTTTGTAACACCCCGTTTTTCTAAGCGAGGGTGTATTTTTTTTTCAAAAGAAATTAAAATAAAACAGAGAAATAAATAAGGTAACACCTTTGGATAAATAATTAAGTCATTATAATTTACAAGCAGAGGAAAAATTCTCAAAATATGAATTCAAAATACTTACATAACAAAAGTGGTATAGTCTTCCAGTTTAAAAATAAAAGCAACTCAAAAGAAAGACATATGTTCCCTCCGTATCAACCTAGTCTGATCATTTTAAAAAACAACTAAACACCCTGAGTGATCTCCACGCGCCCCGTGAGATCCTCCTAACGTATCTCCAATCAAGCATTCCCATCTACATTCCCATCCGTAGGGTACGAACCGGTAGGATCATCCTGGCTCTCATCTGAGGGCAAAGCCCAGATTTCCACAATAGTTGTAAAGGGTCACCAACCGAAATTAACAATTAACACATAACATTTAAGTTTTTAAATGCACAAAATAACATTTCAACTTAGCATACACCTTAAAAGGGTTTCTATATGCCAAACATGCATACACAAAGTTGAAAAATGAAGTTTTTAACAAAACATCACAGTTGTATTCGAATAAAAGGCTATTTCAGTATTCAGCAGCAAAACAACATGTATGTATTTGACTACAACAGTCTGTATTCGACTACACAGTAAGTCAGTGGCAAAACAACATGTATGTATTCAAATATAGCTTGCTGTATTCGAATACACATCAGACAGCAACAGAAAAACAGCAAAATTCAGCATTTTTCAGCTTTTCAAAGGGTTTCGAAATCAATCAACACTTACCCACAACTCCAAACAATCAAACTTAGCAATTATAGTGCAATCACCACGTCATCTTGGATTTCGAAACAATTTTGCAATCAATCACACAACTCCAAAACAAAACACTTAGCGATTATAACACAATTACCACGACATCTTAAGTTTCGAAATGTTTTGCAATCAATCACGCTATCACACAATTCCCAAACATCCACACTTGGCAATTATAACACAATCACCACAACAACTTTAGTTTCAAAATAGTTTTGCAACCAAACACACTATCACACAATTCCAAAACATAACACTTAGCAAATAAAACCCAATTACCACCACAACTTAAGTTCAAACACTCAATCATAAACTTGAATCAAACACGACCCGTGTGCCAAGCACCTTAATGCAATGCGTATATGCCAAAATACATGGACTCGAAATTCCAAACCAAAACCCTCCTCGTAGGGCCGTAAATCATAATTGTACCGCCTATCGCAGGCCAAAGTACCAATTACCGAGGTGCCACCTATCACGGGTCAACACGATTTACTAAAAAGCGTAAATCGTAAACGTACCACCTATCACGGATCAGTACTGTTTACCGAGGTGCCACCTATCACGGGTCAACACGATTTACCAAAAGAAAAAACGTAAGTCGTAAGTGTACCGCCTATCACAAGCCAAAGTACTACTTACCTAGGTGTCACCTATCACGGGTCAGCACAACTTACCAAAAAGTAAATCGTAAATGTACCACCTATCACGGGTCAGTACAGTTTACCGAGGTGCCACCTATCACGGGTTAGCACAATTTACCAAATGAAATGCATGAGCATACACTAACTCCATTCACAACAATCGTTAAGTAAATGCAGATATTAAAAGATTCCCCATTTTTAATACTCATTTACTTAACCAATTTTCACACCAAAATATTAAGCAAACAGACATATTAAGAGATTCCCCATTCTTAATATACTTTTGACTTAAACGATTTCCACAACAAAACATTTAGTAAACAAGTCATTAAGAGATTCCCCATTCTTAATACTCATTTAACTGAAACGATTTTCAAAAACAAACATTAAGTAACCAAGACATTAAGAGATTCCCCATTCTTAACGCTCAGTTAACTTAAACGATTTTCAAACAGCATTAAGTAACTAAGACATTAAGAGATTCCCCATTCTTAACGCTCATTTAACTTAAACGATTTTCAAAACAACATTAAGTAAACGAGACATTAAGAGATTCCCCATTCTTAATTCTCATTTAGCTTAAACGATTTTCCAAACACACATTAAGTAAACAAGACATTAAGAGATTCCCCATTCTTAATACTCATTTAACTTAATGGTTTTCAAATTACACACAAAACAAACTCAAACGTACTTTCACATTCAATCCATAATTCACACCAAATCAGTTTTCCACACAAAACACATCTCAAATTTCATCATTATCAATTAAGAACACGTCAAAAACAACGAACACAAATCAACACAATCCACCACTCAAACACACAAGTTTCATTTACTCAAAATCATACATAAATGAGTTTAAATTCATTTTCCACGAAACATTCATCAATATAACCAAAACCTAACTCTAAGATTTGACCCATAAAGCCTTAGATACATTTTTCCCCAATTCAATACTCCATCCCTGACAAAATTCTTTTCCACACAACCACAGATAAGGCCCTAAATGCAAACCAAAATTTTGGAAGGAGCCCTTACCTTCACGTTAGCTTTAACGTGCGATTACGGTACCGCGAGTAAATTCGGTAAAATCTCCGCTCGCAACATCGCTTCCAAAGTTGGTTCCCTAGCACCGTACAATGGTAGTGAGCAACTTTCCCTTCTATCTCTACACGGAACGAAGCTTAGATCTAGATGAAACGGGGAGGTTTGCGTTTAACAGTTTTGAAAACTCCTAACACCATTTTTCTTCGTTTTCGAATCAAAGAGGAAGAATGAAGCGGAGAAATTATTGTCTTCTCACCCATAAACGCATTGTGTTCCTTTTCTTGAAGCAAATGAAGCCATGAAAATGAAAGAAGAAGAAAGAAGAAAATGGGTCGCGAGGCAAGGAGGAGGAAAATGTTTTCTTTCTCTGTTTCCTTTCTTTCCATTTTCCTTTTTCCTTTCTTTTTCATTTTCCTTTCTTTTTCCTTTCCTTCTATTTCCCTCCAACCATATATATACATGTTACTTACAATATTACTAACAATAATATAATATATATATATATATATATAATTAAACCTAACCAATAAATACCTAAATATCTAACTATTTTAGATATTTACGAAAATCATCACTTCTCAAACCCTTTTGATAAAAATATCTACTCTCATCACAACTCAATTGACCATTAAAATTTTCTGCAAATAGAGATATTTTTAACAAAATTGTTCGGTATTAAATTCTTCGTAACGTAAATAAATTATTCTCCAACAAATAATTTTAATCCAATTTCCAAAAATATATTTTTGGCATTTAACTCATTAAGTACCAAAAATAGGGCTAACAGCCTAAGAAACTCAACACAAAATACCCTATAATTGAATAATTTAGGATTTAAAATTAAGGGTCTTACATTACTACCCCCCTAAAATTAGTTTCGTCCTCGAAACTTAAAGTACGAGTAACAATCCACACTTGGTTTATACCCAAATTCAACATACCAATCACAACTAGTTTCACCTGGCCTTCTCGAAGAAAGTGTTGTCTATCAAATGATGAATGGAAGGCATTTGTTTCCAAACGTTCTGACCCCGCGTTTGTCGTAAGTGATTAATTTATTAGCATTTGTGTGTTTTATTATTCATTTCTGTGTTTTTATTGCATTTGTGTGTGTTAGACATAAGTCTATTTTTGATATTATTGACAAAAATACATCATGAAATAAATCTGACATTGTGAACTGAGAAAAATTTCAGGAACAACAACTCAACCCTACAAACTTGAGACAATGGCTTGGAACTCAAGAAATCAACAAAAGTTTGAAGATTCGTTAAGCAAATCGATTAGTGAAATCGCTTTTGTAATAGGGTTGTATGTAAATGTGAATTTAGTGAAGGAGCAGTCGATTAGGCAAATCGATTTGCACATTTATTGGAAATTAAGTGTGCAAGTCAGTAGCATGTTGTTTTGTGGCCTAATCGATTTGGCAAATCGATTGTTCGTATCACAGGACTAAACTGATTGTCTAAAATCGATTAGACACATCGATTGGCCATTTTAATGAAAATAATTGTGCAAGTCAGTGGCATGCTGTTTTGTGGCCTAATCGATGTGGCAAATCGATTGTTCCAATCATAAAGCTATTTGGATTGTTGAAGTCGATTAACACAATCGATTGTGAGAGTTACAGAACCAAGTAAATGTTTCACAAATCGGTTAGGCAAATCGATTTCATAAAAGAAGTTTTAAAATAATCTTTGTCTGGGACATACACAATCGATTAGCACAATCCATTAATATTTTTCTTTTGAAATAAGTTTGGCATCAATCGACTTGGTAAATCAATTGAATGAATCAACTAATGAAATGTTCTTTAGACTTAACTTCATAATCATTTAGACACATCAATTACCTTGATTTAAGCCAACTCTCTGTAACTAGTCAAATCAGTTAGGCAAATCGATTTGTGAAAATCGCTGTGCTCCTGCAACCAGTGAAATCGATTGACTAAAGCGATTGATACAAAAGTTGTAGAAACAGAGATGACTTACGGACTATGTGAAGGTTTGAATCGAATGAGCAAATCGATTGTTTTGATCTCGTTGTTGGAACAAAACATTTCAAATCGATTAGGCACATCGATTCAAATATGAACATTCATCCAAGTCTGAAGAACTCATTTAAAATAATCGATTAGAAAAATCAATTAGCTTATGCAGTTTCAAGATTCAAGAAAAACAAGATTCACGAAATCGATTTAGTAAATCGATTAGTATGCTTTATAACTTTAATGAATTGATTGATAAAATTGATTCCTGTGCTGTTTTTCCTGAAACTATATAAATTGCTTTCACTCTCTTCTTCTCATAATAACAAGATACAACCATATGAAACACATGCACAACATACTACTGTTACAACTTGTATACATCATATACCACTAACTCTTTCTCAACTGATATTACTTTGAACATCTTTTTCAGCCATGAACAATCTACATTTGTGATCAATAAGGATTGAAAAAGACTGAAGAGAGAAAGACTGCTTTGAGAAGAAGAAAATTCAAGAACTTTGTAAAATTGTTTTGTTTCAATTTCTGTAAATCTATTTCAGTAACCAAACTACTTTGAGAAAATCCAGTTACTACTGGTGGTGTTCTTCCGGGTTGACGGCTGCCAACAAGAAGACACTTGACTGGATTCTTGGTAGAGTTTATGGGATTTAAACTCGGGAATTCAGGGAGGGAAAAATAGAATAGGGAGAATAGTTTAAGATTGAGGCGAGGCGCTGTGTAAAATCTGTAAACTGATTCTAAGAAGTTCTATTGGAAAGGCTAAGATCAGGTTCGATCTTAGGACTGGATGTAGGCCGTCACGAAGCGGCTGAACCAGTATAAAAATCTGCGTACACTTCTCTTTCCCTTATCTTGTTTAAATTTCTGCAATAATTATGTTTTTGATATTGATTGAATGCATGATTAAGATTTTGTGTTAAGTGACATTGCATGATTAATTGTATTAACATGATTGCATGAAAATCAACATCTTGAATAATAATTGTTTCTGATGCATTTCTCTATATATACAATACTTCATATTGTTTGATATTCATTAGGATTGATTATTAGGGACTTTGTTTAATCTTGTGTTTGTAAATTTCAAATTTATTAAACTGTTGCGCATATTGTTAGTATAGGCATTATTCTGCATTTTTACTATAAAACTGAGGTCATACATACCATCCATTGGCATCAAGAGCCTGCCTTTTTTTTTAGAGTTGTTTTTTTCTCAAAAAAAGGATCATGACCTCTGATTTCCTAGGAGAGGGTGCGTCATTAGCTAGGCCCCCTGCCTTTAACGGGGCCGCATACATGTATTGGAAACAACACATGCTTATTTTTCTTGAACCTAGTGGTATTGACATTTTAGATGCTGTAGAAAATGGACCTTTTGTGCCAACCATAGCAGGTACTGGTGAAACAGCAATCCAAAAACCTAAAAGTGACTGGTCTGAGGATGACAAAAAGAAAGTTGGGTACAACGCCAAAGCCAAAAACATTATAACTGCAGCCCTTAGTCATGATGAATTCTTCAGAGTCTCAAATTGTAAGACAGGAAAACAAATGTGGGACACACTTCAACAGACGCATGAAGGAACCACAGACGTAAAGAGAGCACGGATAAATACTCTCATGCACGAGTACGAACTGTTTAGCATGAAGAAAGAAGAATTAGTAAACAACATGCAGACCCGGTTTACTCACATAGTCAACAACCTAAATGCCTTAGGCAAGGAGATTGATAATGATCAGCAAATTAGCAAGGTGATGAGGTGTTTGACTAGAGAATGGCAACCAAAAATCACTGCCATTGCAGAAGCAAAGGATCTTGGAAGTATAACAATAGCTACATTGTTTGGAAAGCTGAGGGAGCATGAAATGGAATTACATAGACTCAATGAAGCTGAGCAAACTGATAGAAAATGAAAAGGATTGTCGTTGAAAGCCCAAACACATCATTCAAAATCTTAACATGATAGCAGCTCAGATGAATCAAGCAGTGAGGATGATGAGGAGCCTGAACTTGGGTTACTTGTCAAGAAGTTTAAGAAATTTCTGAAAAATAAAGACAGTAAATACATAAAACAATCCAGTTCAAAGAACAATGACAGTAAGACAATCACATGCTATGAGTGTGGAAAAACTGGTCATATAAAGGCTGATTGTTACAAGTTGCAGAACAAAAACAGAAATTCCAAAACTAAAGGCAAGGAACCAGCTCAGAAAAACAGAAAAGCATATATTGCATGGAATGACAATGAAGAATCCTCTACATCTTCTGAAACTGAAGAAGCAAATATGTGCCTTATTGCTAACACAGATTCTGAATCAGAAAGTGAGGTAAGTTCTCAATATAATCCTTCTTTTGATGAACTGCAAGATGCATTTAATGAACTGCATGATGAATATGTTAAATATGTTAAGCAGTTAGTTAGTACCAAGAAAACGCTTGAACAACAATGTATGTTGCATGAACAAATGAAAAATGATTATAGGAAGATCGAGGACTTATGTGAACAATTAAAAAAGGACTCACATGATAAATCTACAAGATGCATTGAACTTGAGAATTTTTTTAAATTATTGAAGTCTGATTTATTGAAGTTTTGTAGTAGTAAGGATAAACTGAATGTCATTCTTAGCAACCAGAGAAATGTCAATGTAAAATCCGGACTTGGATTTAACCAGAATATGCATGCTAATCAGAATAGGACTAAACATGGCATAGGATATGGTAATGTTAAGCATAACCAGAAATTTGGTAAATCTAGTCATATGCATAATGTCTTTGTCAAACCAAAACAGTGTGCATCCTCTGCTGTCACTTGTCATTTTTGTTGTAGAAAAGGACATTGTGTTTACAATTGTAAATTAAAAAAACTTGCCAATAAAGGATGTAAACAGATTTGGAAGATCAAGACACAAGATGTTGAAACTGACCCCCCAGGACCCAATTTACATTGGGGACCTAAAATGAAATTCTGATTATATTGCAGGTATGCTTGAGATCCACTAGACACCAATGGTATCTAGATAGTGGATGCTCAAAGCATATGACAGGAGACAAGTCAATGTTCCTATCCCTAAACTTAAAAGAAGGTGGATTTGTAAAGTACGGCGATAACTGTTTGGTGTGTATGACCTCAGTTTTATGGTAAAAATGCAGAACAATGTCTATTCTAACAATATGCGCAGCAGTTTAATAAATTCGAAATTTACTAAACACAAGATTAAACAAGGTCCCTAATAATCAGTCCTAATGAATATCAAACAATATGAATTATTGTATATATGGAGAAATGCATCAGAAACAATCATTACTCAAGATATTGATTTTCATGCAATCATGTTAATACAATTTATCATGCAAAGTCACTTAATACAGAATGTTAATCATGCATTCAATCAAAATCAAAAACATAATAATTGCACAAATTTAAACGAGATAAGGGAAATAAAAGTGTACACATATTTTTATACTGGTTCAGCCGCCTCGTGACGGACTACATCCAGTCCTAAGATCGAACCTGATCTTAGCCTTTCCTATAGAACTTCTTAGTAACCAGAAGAACACCACCAGTAGTAACTGGATTTTCTCAAAGTAGTTTGGTTACAGAAATAGATTTACAGAAATTGAAACAAAACAATTTTACAAAGTTCTTGAATTTTCTTCTCTCAAAGCAGTCTTTCTCACTTCATGTGTATGTCTCAGACCAAGATTATTTTAAAACTTCATTTATGAAATCGATTTGCCCAACCGATTTGTGAAACATTTACTTGGTTCTGTAACTCTCACAATCGATTATTTTAATCGACTTTAACAATCCAAATGTCCTTGTGATTGGAACAATCGATGTGCCACATCGATTAGGCCACAAATCAGTATGCTACTGACTTGAACAATTATTTTCAATAAAATGGCCAATCGATGTGTCTAATCGATTTTAGACAATCAGTTTAGACCTGTGGTACGAACAATCGATTTGCCAAATCGATAAGGCCACAAAAAAGTATGCCACTGACTTGCAACCTTAATTTCCATTAAATGTGCACATCGATTTGCCTAACCGACTGCTCATTTACTAAATTCACAATTACATACAACCCTATTACCAAATCGATTTTACTAATCAATTTGCTTAATGAATCTTCATACTTTTGTTGATTTCTTGAGCTCCAAGCTATTGACTCAAGTTTGTAGGGTTGAGTTGTTGTTCCTGAAATTTTTCTCAGTTCACAATGTCAGATTTATTTCATGATGTATGTTTGTCAATAATATCAAAAAATAGACTTATGTCTAACAATAACAAGAAGGGCAAGATTTGCGGTGAAGGTAACATAGGCAGTGAATCAACTGCTATAATTAAAAATGTCTTATACGTGGAAGGGCTGAAACATAACCTTCTAAGTATAAGTCAGTTGTGTGACAATGGTTTTCAAGTAAGTTATTCACCACTTTCTTGCATAATTGATAACAAAAATGATAAAAGTATGAAATTGGTAGGTGATAGGGTTAACAACATCTACATGCTTGATTTAACTGCTATGCCTACTAATTCTGCTTGTTGCTTATTATCTAATGTTGATGAGACATGGTTATGGCATAAATGTGTTGCACACATTCATATAGATCATTTGAATAGACTTGTTAGTAAACAGTTCGTCATAGGACTTCCCAATAGAAAGTTTTCTAAGGATATATTATGTGATTCTTGTGAGAGAAATAAGCTGGTCAAGTCTTCTTTTCCCCCAATAGACATGGTCAAAACCAATAGGGTTTTGCAACTAATCCACATGGATTTGTTTGGACCATCCCAAGTGAAAAGTTTTGGAGGTAACCTGTATGGCTTCGTGTTAATTGATGACTATTCTAGATTCACATGGACTTATTTTCTGATTCATAATTATGAGTTGTATAAGGGTAGAAAGCCTAATATTTCCTACTTTAGAGTTTTTGGTTGTAAGTGCTTTGTTTTGAATTATGGCAAAGAACACCTAGGTAAGTTTGATCCCAAGGCAGATGAGGGTATCTTTCTAGGTTATTCCCAAACTAGCAAAGCCTATAGAATCTATAACAAGAGAACAAAAACAATAGAAGAGTCAGTTCATGTGAAGTTTGATGAACTTTTTAAAGAAAACATGAACAACACTTCTCCTATTGTTGATGCTCCTTTGGATGAAGTTATAGAATCTGAACCTATAGAACTAAAGGAAACTGCACCTCCAACCAAAAGCGACTGTGTTGAACCTATTACGGTAGATGAGTTACCTAGGGAGTGGAAGTTCAATAGAAACCATCCCATAGATAACATCATAGGTGACATCTCTAAAGGAGTGGCAACTAGAAGGAACCTAAGACATTTTTGTAACCTTACAGCATTTGTATCTCAGATTGAACCTAAGAACATGAAGGAAGCCTTACTAGATAGTGAGTGGATACTTGCTATGCAAGAGGAGTTAAACCAATTTGAGAGAAACAAGGTGTGGCAGCTAGTACCTAAACCAGAAAATAAGCACATCATAGGAACAAGGAGGGTGTTTAGGAACAAATTAGATGAGAATGGAGTCATCACTAGAAACAAAGCTAGATTAGTGGCCAAGGGTTACAATCAAGAAGAGGGAATAGATTTTGATGAAACCTATGCCCCTGTAGCTAGGTTAGAAGTCATTAGAATTCTACTTGCTTATGCATGTATAATGGACTTTAAGTTTTATCAAATGGATGTTAAAAGTGCCTTTCTCAATGGTGACATCCAAGAGGAAGTTTTTGTTAGCCAAACACCTGGTTTTGAAAATCCTGATTTTCCTAATCGTGTGTACAAGCTAACAAAAGCCCTCTATGGGTTGAAACAAGCTCCAAGAGCTTGGTATAAGAAGCTCAACAATTTCCTTATTCAACAAAACTTTTTAAGAGAAAATGTTGACAAGACACTTTTAATAAAAACTAAAGGAAATGACATCTAGCTAGTCCAAGTTTATGTTGATGACATAATCTTTGGATCTACAAACAATAAGTTGTGCAAAGATTTTGAAAACTTGATGAAAGCTCAATTTGAAATGTCAATGATGGGTGAACTATCATATTTCTTGGGATTTCAAATTAACCAAAGCAAGCAAGGCATTTTCATTAGTCAAACTAAATATTTCAATGATTTGATAAAGAAATTCTCCTTTGATAACTTCAAGTCCATTGATACTCCCATGAGTCAAGGAAACCTTTTAGATAGAGATGCGAAAGGCAAACCAGTGAATGTTACAAGGTATATAGGCATGATAGGATCATTGCTCTATCTCACAGCAAGCAGGCCTGACATTATGTTCAGTGTTTGCATGTGTGTGAGATACCAATTCAATCCTAAAGAGTCTCACCTTAGTGCAGTTAAGAGGATTTTCAGGTATTTAGTTGGAACTAGGAATCTCGGCTTATGGTATCCTAAGGGATCAACCTGTTCTTTAGTTGGTTATTCGGATTCAGACTTTGCTGGATGCAAACTAGATAGGAAAAGTACCTCAGGTACTTGTCACTTACTAGGCAATTCCCTTGTATCTTGGTTCAGCAAGAAACAAACCATCATTGCACTGTCAACAGCTGAGGCTGAGTACATTGCAGGTGGAAGTTGTTGTGCTCAGATCATGTTGATGAAACAACACCTGTTAGACTTCGGGGTTGACTTAGGAACTGTTCCCATCTTGTGCGACAACACAAGTGCGATCAGTATCACTAAGAACCCAGTAATGCTTTCCCGAACCAAACATATCGAAATTCGGCATCATTTCATCCGAGATCAGTTTCAGTGTGGAAATATCAAGTTAGAGTATGTCAACACAACTGAGCAGTTAGCAGACATATTCACCAAAGCATTGCCAAAGGACAGCTTCCTTCACATTAGGATGAAACTAGGCATCATAGATCCTAGTGAGATCTGTTTTCTGTGTCCAATCGACTGGTTAAATCGATTATCCTGTGGATACACAGGAAAATGTCTTTATAAAATCGATTTCCCAAGCCGATTTGACCCATAATATATCTATTTTCTCAAATTAGACACACGAAATTGATTTGGTAATTCGATTTGTCATTCCCAGGAAGCTTCAGATGCTTTTACTTTCCCATGTCAATCGATTATAATTCATCAAGAATTCACTCATAGGCTAGTTATGGAAAGTGCTCTATGGTTTGCCTTTTGTAGTTGTACAAAATATCCTCAGTTCGCAATGCATGATAATCTAAGGAAAATGCTAATTGCACCCTAATTTTACTTATACACCCCGTATTCCTTTATTAGGTTTTAGCACAAATGTTTTTGAGCAGAAAAGGGGTTGAGGCATAGCAGTTAATTTGACATGCTAATTTGATTTGCAACATCTTTAGTTTGTTTTAGCTATGTATCCGTAATGTTTGGTTGTTTGACACAGGTTGCAAGTTGGGGTGCATATCTTTGGAGAAGAAATGTTATTGTAAGCCATAAGCTTCCCTGATCTAGTTTTTGATTTAAGTCCTAAACATACAAGTGCACATGAAATATTTGCCTTATCTAATGTTTTGAATTGAGAAACATTTCAGGCATACATGAAGACACCACACACATGGAACAATAGGTTGCAACTCAAGGAATCAACCATAGTTGGAGGATGCACTTGAGGAAGATGCAATTTTTGTATAGTTGTATTAGGTGTCTAGGTATCAAGTTAAGTAAACAATCACTAGAGTCTCACACAAGACATGCCAATAAACTTTTGTCATTCATTCATGTGTTATGAAACTTAACTCTGAAAAACTCGATTGAACAATCGATTGAATGGGCCATCAATCGAATGGCACATAAACTGTCATAAACAACTGAGGTCTGTAACAAGATCACTCGATTGTCCAGTCGATTGCACATTAGATTGACAACTCGATTGACGCTGAAGTTTAAGTTACAGAGAGCACTCAGTTTGTGCCCACTCGATTGACCAATCGATTGTCCACTCGATTGGCAACTTGATTGTTTGCAGTATCTGAGTCACTTTGACCACGATACTCGATTGACCAATCGATTGATGCTATATTTCAAGTCACAGTGAGCACCCAGTTTTGAACAACTCGATTGAAATGAAATTATAGCATCAGGTCTGAATCACTTTGATCACGACACTCGATTGACCAATCGATTGATGCTATATTTCAAATCACAGTGAGCACCCAGTTTTGGCCAACTCGATTGCTCACTCGATTGAAAGGTTTTCATAGCATCAGGTCTGATTCAGAAACTGAATCAATCGATTGACCAATCAAGTGAAGCCTATATAATTCAAGTTTCCAGAAACACAGAAAATACGACACTCGATGCAGCAATCGATTGTATCCTTACAAACTCGATTGGGCAATCGATTGTCCTGGTGTTTTCCTTGAATATATATATGATGCTTCAAATCTTTTTAAAAGAACTTTAAGAACAACTTGCATAACTCTTGCATAAAAACTTTTCACATCTTTTCAGAATCTCTTGCTCTCAATCTTGCATATCTCTGAAAACACTTTGAAAGAAAAGTTTTCTAACACACAAAAATATTCATTGGCAAATCAAATCTTTTGTGTGATGCTAGAGTGATTGAACACATTTCTTGATACTACTTTTCTTTGTTCGTGACAAAGACAATTCTATGTAATTGATGCTGTAACAAATCCAGTTTAGAAACTGGTGGCTATCCTTGTTGGTGTGGTATCATCAAGAGGAAGTCTACTTTGATCTTGTGTGAGTTTGGGAATAAACTACAAGGATCAAAGGGGTGACAAGATAGAAGTGAAGGGAGTTAGATTGATAGGTCGTGTAGAAGACTGGAAAATCTGTAAAAGTACTCGAATTCATTCTATAGTGAAAAAGGCTGGAATCATGATTATGATTACAAGACTGGATGTAGGCCGTTGGATCAACGGCTGAACCAGGATAAATCTTGGTGCAATCTTTCCTATCCCTTCTCTTTAATATTCAGCATTGTTTAATTGCTTATTCTTGTATGCTCCTTGAATAATCTTGTATGTTATTTTAAGTTTCCGCTGTGTGTGTAAATTGTATGATTGTTGCATGATAGATTTGGGAATTATGTCTAACTAGTTGGAGTTGATCTTAATTCTCTTGTTATTAATCACCAAAGAAGTCATAGTTTTTCAACAGTTATTGCCATGTCATTCGCACCGAGGGACTCTCACGAAGCACAAGTACAAATGGTGAGAAATTTTCATTAAGAACTATAATATGTTTGTCTGAAGTACTTGCTGTAGACAATGCTTATCTGCTCATTTTGTTCTGTTTGATTTGTCATCTTATATCGTATGACTTGTGATAGAAGCTGTTTAAGAGTGCATTTTGAGTTTTTATTGGTAGGTGAAATTTATATGATGGAAGTTGACCGAGTTCTAAGACCTGGTGGTTATTGGATGCTTTCGGGGCCTCCAATCAATTGGAAGGTTAATTACAAAGCCTAGCAAAGACCTAAGGAGGATCTCGAGGAAGAACAAAGAATGATTGAAGAGGTTGCTAAGCTCCTTTGCTGGGAGAAGAAGTCTAAGAAGCATGAAATTGCCGTTTGGCAAAAAACTGTTGACTCTGAAACATGTCGAAGTAGACAAGAAGATTTTGGTGTAACATTATGTGAATCAACAGATGCTGATGATGTTTGGTATGTGCTTGCTTTCTTTTGGTGTTAAAATACGTGAGATCATAAGAGCTAGTGTAAGTCTAAGAAAAATTTGTGGTTTCAGGTACAAGAGAATGGAAGCCTGTGTTACTCCCAATCGTAAAGTATATGGTGATGTTTAGCCTTTTCTACAGAGACTATATGTTGTCCCTCCTAAAATTTTCAGTGGCTCTATTCCTGGAGTTTCAGCTAGACATACCAGGATGATAACAAAAAGTGGAAAAAATGAAAGGGCTAAAAAATAAAAAATTAAATAAATTCGAACGTAGCGTCGGCCATTCCGACGCTACATTATAAACACAGTTGACTTTTTAGTTTGACTTTAGCGTCAGTCATCCGACGCTACATCTTTTGTTGACTTTTATTTGTTGACGTTAGCGTCAGTCATCCAACGCAACTATTTCTTCCTCAACTGACGTGGCAAGTGACATTTTAGCGTCGGATGTTTCAATTTCATAGATAGCGTCGCGGTAGCGTCGGCATGGCCGACGCTAATATAGCGTCGGATGGTATTTAGCCGGCGCTAAAAATTAGCTTCGACCGTTTTAGCCTGGGCCCGAACCGACGCTAAGCCGACGCTAAATCACCGTTAGCGTCGGCTTTTGGCCGACGCTAAATCCTGTTTTTCTAGTAGTGTTCATTTTATCTTTTCTGTAACAACGTTTTTGTAAAGAAAGAACTGAGAAAAATCCAGTATAGAAACTGGTAGCTATCTTCGTTGATAAGGGAGATTATCAAGAAGAAGCTTCATCGTAATCTTTGGAGAGTCTGTCGATTGACTTAAGGGATTCGGTGGGTGCAGAATAGAAGAGAGAGAGAGAGAGAGAGAGAGAGAGAGAGAGAGAGAGTTTTAAGATAGATAGGCAGGGAGTGCTGGACAATCTGTAAAACACTCTAGAAGATTCTATTGGAAGAAAGGTCGAAATCGGTTCGATTTTGTGACTGGACGTAGGCTGTCATATTGACAGCTGAACCAGGATAAATCTCTGTGTATCATCCTCTTACCCTTCCTCTTTTATTTCTGTATTGCTTGTTTGATTAATCTTGATTGCATGCGATAGCATAATTCTATATTGATTGATATGTTAAATGTTTGTATATGAATCTTTATATTGCTAAGACCTTGAATTCATAACTATTGAAATTGGAATAATATTGATCACGTTGGTTTTGATATTAATTTCAATACTTAGAAACTGTATATGTTAACCTGAGTAATTAGACTGTCATATAAGTTTTTAATAAACAGAGGGCATAATAACCAACAAACACTATTGAATTGCTTCTAGTCATAAACTGCTGAGAAATAATGGACATGTTTTCAATCAAAGCCCTTGCCGCTTTTGGGATCTTATCGACAAGTGTTCCCCCATTAGAAGCATGCAAAATGCTTCTATCCATAGATAGCAAGCCTTCATAAAAATATTGGATGAGCAATTGTTCAGAAATCTGGTGATGAGGACAGCTTGACACTAATTTCTTGAATCTCTCCCAATACTCATGTAATGATTCTCTATCAATCTGCCTGATGCCACATATTTCTTTTCTGATTGAAGCAACTCTTGAGGCAGGGAAGAATTTTTCTAGAAACAATATCTTGAGTTCATCCCAACTTGTAACAGAACCTGGTTGAAGGTAGTATAACCAGTCATTGTCAGCATCTTGGAGTGAAAATGGGAAGGCTCTCAGCTTAATGTGGTCTTTTGTGACTCCTTGAGGCTTAATGGTAGAACACATAATATGGAATTCCTTCAAGTGTTTGTGGGGATCCTCACCTGCAAGACAATTAAACTTTGGAAGCAAGTGTATTAAATCAGATTTAAGTTCAAATGGTACAGTAACTTCAGGATATGTGATACATAATGCATTATAATTGACATTAGGTGCAGCAAGTTGTCTTAATGTTCTAATATTTGCATCAGCCATATTTTGCAACAAGTTGTCAATTTCCATATCTGACTCTAACTCGTTAACACTAGCAGCTCTATTAAGTCAACGACGTAAATGAAATGTCCTATCTATTTCAGGTTCAAGAGAATGAAGATTCACATAACTAGCCCTAGTCATGCATCATCATAACAATGCAATACAAAAAACAATTCTGAAAATTCCAACAATGTCCCAAATACTAAAATTGAATTGAAAAATTGAAAACTGTATCAAATAAAATCTAAAAAATATAAAAATACCACCAAAAATTTCTAAAAATCAAATAAAGGCAACACAATTTTTTTGAAATTTTTGGAGAATATGAAAAATTAAAAAATTCAAAAAAGAGTCTAAACGAAGGGATTTGGGATTTTGACCGTTGTTTCTGTATAAGTAACTTATACAGAATCCTGTTCCTTTTTTTTTCTGATTTTCTGGCAAAATTTCGGAGTAATCCAAGACACTCGCCTAAAAGAAGGGTTAATATTATTATCAGAGAGTCCTCGGCAACAACACCAATTTGATCCGCTGTCGCACACGGATCAAATACAATTGATAAAATGTAAATAGAGATAATAACTTGAATCATTTTGCAAGGACTTCTAATATGATAATAATAATAATAATAATAATAACCGAATTGAAAATTAAAATTAAAAAGGGGTTTTAAGATTTTTGATTTAATAAATGAACAAAACGATTAATCCACTTATTCGAGTTTTAGACCTATCACAGATTCTATCAATGAGTTTAATTTCAAATTTATAATTCTATTCTTATTTGACTATAGAATTGATCAAACAAGTGTAATCTATCCTATGTGAATTTGCTTTCTTTGATTGGATTAAGCATCACAATCATCAAAATATTACAATTAACGATCAAACGTCGTAAAATTATAATTCAATTATATTAGAAAGTGAAACCAAATTCTGTCAAATAAATTTAATCAATCCTATTAAAATTCAATTTAAGCAATCAAAATATCAATATAATCAAATAAACAAGGATAGAATCATGAATAGAAATTGACAGTGTATGAATCTCAAGGTGATGATGAAACTCTGAATTCGTGGATTAATCTTATAAAATTAGCCTTCCATGAAATTAAAATAACACTATTTATTTCTTGTAGCAATTTTAATCCTAATTTTTCCGTCCTTAGAAAAGAAACAAAACTATCAATATATAGTACTTGATATTGGACTTTAGGGTTTAGGGTTTAAAAACAAGTGGTCCACTAATTAAAATTATTACAAAAATTCATATTACGAAATTAGCAATTTCGACCTAGTAAAGTTCGGAATTGGTCTTTCCTTCCAACACAAAAGTTGTAGCTCAAATTTTTATCTTTTCAACGCCTACTCATATGTGTCAATCCGATATCCAGAGATCAAGTTTTACCCACATAGCGAGAAAGAGTCAAAATGTAAATAATAATATTAAAATACAAATAATAAAATTATAATTCAAATTCGACCTAAAGTTTAGAAACAAGCTAAAAATATTAATCTAAGCTATAAAGAGCTTTTAAAATACCAAACTAAAAACCTAAAAACATGTGCCCAAATGCTATGATCAAATTCCACTACAAATCTAGATTAATTTAAAAATGCTTGCTGCTCATATGATTTCTCGTGAGATAACTGCAAATCTAGAATGATTTTTTTTTTTCATATTTCTCATTCTTGGCTTGAAGTTCCTTATTGAGTTTTTTTATTTCATAAAGTTTATTTTTGAGAAAACCATATTTATGAGATAAAGTATTTGAGTCATTTAAAAGATTTTCAAATTCAATTTCTACCTTCTCACAAGTAGGGCACATTTCTGAAATGATTACCTTTTCCGTTTTAGATTTTGCCATGAGGCAGAGGTTGGCCTCTTCTTCCTTCTCTTGCTCAAAGGATGACTCATCACTGTTATCCCAAGTAATCATCATGGATTTGTTTTTGTAGGGAAATCATCTTGAGTTCCTTTTGTTGAGAGGACACTCAGTTTTGTAGTGTCCTATCTTGTTGCATCCAAAATAAGTTATCTGATTTTTGTAAGTTTTTTTTATTTGAGGAGATCCTCTATCTTGTCCTCTTCTATTTATCATCCTCTGAATTCTTCTAGAAATTAGAGCGATTTCATCCTCATCCTCAGATAGAGGATAATCTTAGTTTTCCCTTTTTATGACATCTTCATTCTTCTTGGAGGATGAAATTTCTATTTGGTTGATTTTTAGAGCAAACGTTCTTCCCTTTTTGCTTGGTTTGTCTGCCAGCAACAATGGTTCATGAACTCTTAGAGTACCAACTAAATCTTCCAATTTCATGTTGACCAAGTCTCTTGCTTATGTAATGCCAGTCACCATTGGCCTCCATTCTTTTGGTAAACTCCTCAGGATTTTTCTTATCTTTTCTTGAACGAAGTATACCTTTCCAAGAGATCTGAAGTTGTTTAATATGATTGTTAACCTTGAGAACATTTCATCAATGCTTTCCTCTTCCTTCATTTCGAATAGTTCGAAATCTCTTACTCCCATGTCAATTCTTACTTCTTTCACGGGGCTTTTTCCTTCATGATGGATCCTTAGAGTGTCCTAGAGCTCCTTAGCATTTTTGTACTATTCAACTCTATCATACTCTTCACTGCTCAAAACACACATTATAAATAAATGAGCTTTAGAGTTTAGGAGTACCTTTGCATTTTCATCTGTTATCCACTATGCTTGAGGTTTCTCATCGGAGGTTGCATCTATATTGTTAGTTTTGATGACGATATCCCCATTTTCAACCAAAAATCACATGTTGTTGTCTTGTGATATGAGAAATAGTCTCGTCTTACCTTTCCAGTGGTAGTAATCTATGCCATCAAAATAAGGAGGTCGGCAAGATAATCCTTCTTTAGGAATATACATAGCTTTAGACATTTTTTCTTTTGGATCTTTTTCTTTTCTAGAGAACCTTGCTCTAATGCCAATGGTTGTTTAAATGTTAAATCAGAGTTGAGCAAAAGAAAGATAAATGTAAAGAATTACACACACAACTTTTATATTGGTTCACCGAATGAAGGCTACGTCCAATCCTCACACACTTGTGAGATTTCACTAATTTTCAAACTGATCAACCTCTCATAGAGGATGATTATACTTTGTGTATTCTTTAGCCTCACCAAGCTTACAATCAAGTTTCAACAATTTTCAAGTGTAAATCACGTGGAAATTACAAATAGATATGTGTATGATAGATTTTCTCTCTTAAATACTTTCTAAAAAGATATTTCAAAGATCTAATGTACGTAGGACTGTAGAAAGTATGAAGAGAGGATGAATATTGCTTCTTGAAAGCTTTAAGATACGTGATCCTTTTTAATGCAATGTTGTTGGGTGTCTTGTAATTAAGAGTTTGCTGCCTTTTATAGAAGTCATATGATGTTCCTTCCATGTGTCAAGCTCTTTATGACCGTTGAAAAGTCAACTCAAAAAGCCCAAGGTCTTTCCTTATAATTATGAAACTGGCATCCAGCTATCCTTGAACAGATGCAGTCCATTCTCTAGTACGAGGTTGCAGATATTCTAGAAACTTGGACATGTGATTTCATTTTCTTTTTCCTTTCTTTAAGGCTTGTAAGACCACATGTGATGTCCTTTTCTTTTTCCTTTCTCCAAGGCTTGTAAAGGCTTCTTGTGAAGTCCTTTTCTCTTTCCTTTCTTTAAGACATGTGAAGGGCTTTTATTTTTAGCTTGTTTGTTGTTGCCTTTTTGACGATTGACTTTATATTGTTTTCAATTCATACAAGAGTGATCTATAGGTCTGCTTGTAGCCTTTGGACATGATATGATGGGTTGCTTTCAAAGGTGTTGGGTTGCTTTCCAAGATATTGACCATAGACACATCCTAGTGTAACCCTTCCTCGTACCTTTCTTTTGCCTTCTGACTTCTTTACTTTAAAAGCTTTATTTATTCATTTTTTAATACTGTTTTGCCTTTATTTAATGAATAAAATAATTTTTTTCAGCGAGGATAAGTATTCTGCAAATTTGAAGCTTCAACCTCTCGCGAGGCCATCCTCAGGAATTTCAATACTCTTTATTTGAATCAGATTTTTCTCCTTTTTGTCTTAATGATTAATAACATAATTTCTTATATGAATACACTCAAAAGCACAAATTAGTCATTAACCACACACTACGCAAAAAATGGTATTTCACAGCGCTTTTTTTAAGTCATTTACAACGCTTTTTCAAAAAATTAAGCGTTGTAGTATTCAGCGCTGTAAAAAGATACAATAGCGTTCTTTAAAATAAAAAAAGCGCTATAAATATCTTCTAAAAACGCGCTGCTTGTTGTATTAGTTTTACGGTGCTTTTTAAAAAAAGTGTTGTAATAGGTGCACTTCTTTATTTCAATTAGACCTCTTTCTGGGATTATATCAACAATCTTCTTCATAAATCACAATATACAATATCCGCAGTCTATGTTGTTAGTTTGACGATAGCACTATAAAATAAAACGTAGAAGTCAATAAATATTTGTAGATTAATTGTTAATGAAATTTTAAATTTATATATTTCAAACCTTTATTGGAATCCATGTGATTTATTTAATTTTTGCTTCGACACTGTAGCACCCATTTGAGCTCGGAAAACTTGTAAAGCACTATCAAATAAATGTAATTATTAGCATTAACAAACACATTATATATATATATATATGTAAGAAATAAATGTATAAATGAATACAATACCTGAAGAGTGCGAAGAAATATGTAGGGTTCATAGGGTTACAGTTTCGTTTAAGAAGGAACAACGAGAATGTGCAGAAATACGAACGGTTCGTAGGACAAAGTAGGGTTCACAATGAGAAGAGTACGTAATAATGTTCGTAGGGATAGTAACAAATATGAAGATGATTTGCAATGGAGATGGTTAACAATATGGTTCATAGGGATAGTAGGGTTCGCAATGAGAAGGATAATGAAGAGGAGAAGGACACTAAAGCGTAGTGAAGTTTATGTAATAAAGAGGAAACTGAAATGATTTATTGTTATATATAAAATCCTATTACAGCGCTTTTTTAAAGAGCGTTGTAAAATACCTCCTTAAAAGCCTATTACAGCGCTTTTTTAAAGAGCGCTGTAAAAGACCTCCTTATTTTATTTTTTTAAATCCTATTACAACGCTTTTTTAAAGAGCCCTATAAAATATCTCCTTATTTTACTTTTAAAAGCCTATTACATCGCTTTTTTAAAGAACGTTGTAAAAGACCTCCTTATTTTATTTTTTAAAAGCCTATTATAGTACTTTTTTAAAGAGCGCTGTAAAAGACCTTCTTATTTTACTTTTAAAAGCCTATTACAGCGCTTTTTTAAAGAGCGCTGTAAAAGACCTCCTTATTTTATTTTTTAAAATCCAATTACAGAGCGCTTTTTTAAAGAGCGCTGTAAAAGACCTCTTTATTTTATTTTTTGAAAGTCTATTACAGTGTTTTTTTACAGGCTTTTTAAAGCGCTGTAAAAGACCTCCTTATTTTTTTTTAAAGCCTTTTACAGCGCTTTTTCAAAAAGCGCTCTAATAGGTCCTTTAATTATGTAAAAGCGCAAGTCTTTTACAGCGCTTTTTTTACAGTGCTTGTCAAAAAAGCGCTGTTGTATCCTCCGTTATTTTTAAAATATCATACAACAACGCTTGTATTTTTGGCATAGTGACAATCATAATCTTTTAAGTAATTTTGTTATCATTAAAACCATTAAAGAGATTTTGTCTCAACAGTTGTATGTTAGTGCAATCTTTAAAGTGTATGATTTTAAATCTATTGTACTTAGATTTAAATCTAGATTATGCTACTATTTATATGCTTTTTACAATTTAAAATTTTATTTTTAATGATTATTTTAAAAGTTAGTTCGTTAGGAAAATCGTAATCTTTTGTTTTACTTATTTGCATTAGAGTTTAATTATTATGCATTATAAATATAAAAAGTTTTATACTCTTAGCATATCACAAATAATCAATCGCGATAATATTTTTAGAAATAATTTTATTAAAAATTAAATACCTCTAACAACTAACTGATATGATTGATGATTAATAGTATAAAAATTTTATATACGGATGGTGTATATAAATTTAATTATTTGTTTTATTGTGATGATGGCTATGTTTGGGTCTTTAAAATTGTTAATATTATTAAATTTATTTTGATAGGTGTTCGACATTAGTGGTGACTTTATTTTACTATTTGACTATGTTGGTGAATTATATAATATATTTTAAATTTAAAAATTATTATTTTTTGTTGATAATTTTGCTAGATATGAGTTGCATTTAATATTTATTTTTGTGAAATATAAAAAAAATTGACAATTTTGTCCGCAAAGTAGTCAAGAATCCTCCCTCGGTCCTAACAATTGACGGCTATCCTTGTCATTAGGAGTTTGAACTTGCTAGATAAAGTTATTAATCACAACTTGGTATTTTCTCTTGTTTTTTTCTTAATTGATGTTAACTTTTTAAAAGTGTAAGAAAATGCTCTATAGGGAAAAAAACCAATATATTTGTGTGAAGTAATTAATTAATATCTTTGTCTATGTCAATTATATCTTGGATGGTATAAATGTAAGTTGCACATTAAATGTGTGTTCCACCTTAAATATATTTTATATACATTCTCCTTTTTAATTATATATGTAACAAAAATGCATTTCATATGTGAAAGACATATCTCTATTTATTTTTTTCTAGTAATTCCGTCTTTTAATAAAGTGAAACATACACATGTATCTAATATGCTATAATTAGTACAAAATCACAAAGAATCACTGCATTAATTAGTATCTAAATAGGAACTATATAGCTAGATCAATTTTCTTATTTTTACAAAATTATACTTTTGTTTTCCTAATTAATTTTAATAGTTATTATAATAATATATATGTAGATAAATTAAAAAATATTATTAATAAAAAAATTCATAATAACATACACATTTTATCTTTAATTGTATGGTAGAACTTATCTTAGATTATTTGCACATATCCATTTACTATAAAAGGTGTGTATAGCCATTTTTTTTACTGTTGACCTCCGGAAAGCAAATTTCTAGTAATGCAAAGACTTTACTTTGTTAACTTTGTTTTGTTTTGTAGTTGTCTTTTGGATTCATGTCCTAGTAATGCAAAGACTTATGCATTTCGTTTGAATGTTGTGGCTCTTTGAATTATTAGATGATACTCTATATTATATTCTATATAAATAAGGAATAAATAAGGAAGATTATATATACAATAAAGGTGCTTTCTCTTCCATTCTAAAATAATTGTCGTATTAGATCTATAAATTAAAAAAAAAAACTATAATAAATGAAAGAATTTTTTTTACCATATTATCTTTATAAAAAGAAATTAAAGTTGCATTGGAAAAAAAAACAACATTTAATCTGGGATAAATTTTTCTAAAAAATCCGATAATTATTAAGAAACTAAGAAAAAATATTTTTTTAAGTGTATTAATTATAGAAATTTTATACCTTTACTTTATTATGTGTTTTGTTTCAATAAAAAATTCTTCTTTCTGATACAATGTGAACAATAATAAATTAAAGATTAATTTTTTTTTAAAA
>JBBPBT010001050.1:1979764-1991714 GCA_037974875.1 Cicer bijugum
CCCCCCCCCCCAATTTACCACATTGTTAACACCACCATTCTCCTTCTTTAAAGATCATTTACAAAAACACATATTTGAGAGTTTGCAATGACCATTTTCACAAATTACGAGGATATTGTGAGATCAATGCACAAGCCACTAAGGCTTGAGTCACTTACATACAATATGAGGAACATCTTGAGATCAACAAGTTCATTTACGACACTAACACTAATACAAAATTGGGTTTTTAATACGGTAGATTTAAGTCGTTTATCTGCCACCAGACTTAACAAATGAGGCGGAGATATATTTAAATCGGTTTACCTTATAAACGAATTAACAATTTGAGGCGGTGATAATTTTGTAAATATGTGAAACATGGTTAACACACGGTTATATTGAGAATCGACTTAATACATACTTTGTGGCTAAATCGGTTTAACAAAATGAGGCGGTGACAATTTTGTAAATATTTAAAACTTGTTTAATGCGGTTATATTAATAACGCAACGTTTTAGCTTCCACCTTATTAACTGTTGTATTATAAATCTTTTATATTCTTGCATTTACTCTATTTCACATCGCCCAACTCCATTCCACATCCATAGCCAACTCCATGGTTGATTGACGTCCACTTCTTCACGTCAATTTCATTGCCACCTTCTCAACCGCGTTTCATCGCCACCCTTTCACGTATGGTTGTTCAAATAATAAATTTATATGAATAATTTTTTATAATTATATTGTTGATATATAATTTTTGTGACGTTGATAAAATTATCAGTATACGTGCATTTAGATAATATCGTATTATTTCAAGGAAAAAAAATGTGTCAAATTCATTTTTTTTTTCTAACTATTTTTTATTTTACATTAGTAGTTATTTGTAACAAATGAGATAAATATGTACAAGTATGGATAACTTGTGTATTTTTTTTTTCTACATATTTGATGACTCGCCCGAATCAAAGTGAATAAGTTCAAAAACATCGTGTGGATTTTATTTTGAAATTAATTGAAGAAAATGACGATACTAATATATGTCTATTGAATATTGCTATATTGTGACTTTGTAATTTTGTTAATGGATATTTAATTATTTTTTTTCCCGTCTTGTCAAGATTAGTCGGAAATGGGATACATTTTATTTGTACTCTTTATTTTTTTTTTATAAATATGAGATATTATGATATTGTATATTTTGATTATTAGATGGTTATATAAAATTGTGATTGTAAGTGCAAAACTCTTATTTGAAATTTAATACGAAATATTGTATGAATTAGTAGCATGAAAACAAAATGAGAAATTTATATATAAAAAAAATAAAAATAAAAATATTATTTAAATTATATCTATTAAGTCAGTTGGCCAAAATATCCGACTTAAAAAGATGATGTATTATACTGAATTTACGATATTTAAGTCGGTTAAGCTGAATCGACTTAATATGATGAAACTCTGTTAAGTCGGTTCATGAAACGAGTTAAAAAATACCATATTTTTTAAGTCGTTTGCTGTTAACTCGGACACAAAACCGACTTAAAATGTACATTTTAACCGACTTAAAAAGATAAAATTCTACTAGTGTAAGGAGAGAGCTAGACTTGAGAAACAAAGAAAATATCAAATAAAGATATGGTGTACTAAGGTTCTCTATGCAAATATAATGACTATACACTCTCAATTCATCTAAGGTACACATTCTTAAAAATTATGTCATTGCCGAGTTTAGAGATGATGGACTAGAGTTCCCAAAGATGGAAAGAAATACCCTTGGAATAGGCAAGATAAGATATTATCGTTTTCACCTGAGTCACAATCACATTATTGAAGATTGTGTTAAACTTAGACGTAATAAAAAAAGATTATACAAAAAGAAAAATTGACAAAGTATACATTCAGATATATTATGTTTGGGGAAGACAAAAGAACTAGAGAATGAGTTTGGGGAGGACGAGAAAAAAGAGTTGATAAATACTTTGGCAGTATCAAAAGGAGTATATTTCCATTGGGAAAACACCTCAAAAATAATGAGTGATACCATCAAAGCCTACATTTTGTGGAAGAACTTCTCATAATTGAGAAAATGATCACAAAATCCTACTTACAATGGGGTCACTTTCCTACAACAAATGTTATTATCAGGGGATTCCCAAACTCGAACCAATTTAGTTGCAAATTGGTCAAGGGAAAGTTGAAGTAAGTGATTTTCCTAGGGGAGAAAAAAAAGATAATGTCCCATCAAGAAATAACATCATATACACCAGGTTATTTGAGACACTATAGTTGACAAAAAGAATCTCCTTCTTTACTCAAGAGGTGACCTATAAGGCTTCAACCCCTCTTCAAGTTGAACTTGGGGATATATTTTGTTATTGACAACATTTGGGAAAATAGAAGTGAGGAAAACAATAAAGATGAAATGCTTGGTGATAAAGCGCAAATCCATTTACAAATACATCATTGTTAAACCCACCTTTATGTTGTGTCATCAACTATTCATCTCAAGATGAGGTATTACACGACAAACAACAAGGTAGCCACATTGGAAGTCTATCTCAACACGTGAAAAACCTATTTCTTGGCACCCATGAAGAATCACAAGTTACAAACAAGACTAAAGGTGAATGATAAACTAGAGAACTACAAGAAAACGAAGGAAAAACATAAAACACAACCAGATTAAGTAAACATGATTGATTTTGATGTGAAAATAGAACCTGACTCCACCTGAGAAAATGAATAGGGCAATTATGTTTTGAATTTGGCAGCTATAAAGACTTTGAAGAATCCAGAGCAAAATAGTACGTTCAAAATAGTTATGCTAAGAGGAGACATGTGCAAGAAAATTAGAATTGGAGTCGACCTCTCAAGTCAAGTGAAAGAAGAATGTATATTTATTCGCTTGGGTTGCAGCTGAAGTCAAGAATAGATCCCGAAGTCGCCTGCCACTAGTTAGTTGTTTACTCGAACTCCCATTGGGTATCCTATCACTGTAGAAAAGAATCTATTGAAAAGGCATGAGCAACCAAGAAAGTGATGGATGACCTTTTAAAGGTCGAATTTGTATCTAAGGCCAAATATACTACTTGGCTCTCAAACACTTTACTCGTTAAAATATATAATGATAATTGGTGTATGTTTGTTGATTAAAATATCCTAAGGATTCCTACCCTCTCCCCAACATTGATAAGTTAGTTGATGATTTATTTAAATTTAAGTTGTTATCTTTCATGGATTCATATTCTAGTTATAGCCAAATACCTATGCATCCACCGAATCATGAAAAAACAACATTCATGAATGAATCTAGCAAATAATGCTATAATGTAAAGCCTTTCAGAATCAAGAACGTTAGAGACACTTACCAACAAATAATGAACATAATGTACTTGCTATAACATAATTTTTTATTAAAAATATTAAGGCCATGATATATTTAAAAGGTTAAAATATTTTCACAAATACATTATAAGTCATAGAAAATAAAGGATCAACCTCAACCTTAGCTTACCAAGAAGAGAATTTGCTTTCGTCTCATAAACAACAAGCTAACAAATTCTTTGTTTAAATATGACGAGATTTGAAGACCTGTTTTCAATCCTTGTCGAGAATGAGATCCAATCCTTATCAAAGATGGGCTATTTTTCAAATGGATAAATGTATGATTTAAGCCTTTTGACATTATAACTGTCGATCTCATCAAGATCCTTGGCTCTAACGGTCAATTTGTTGAGACAAAATCTCAATTTAATGTTTTGATGAAAACAAACAAAAAGTTAATTAAGAATTCTAATTATGATTCTAAGTGTTTTGGTATTTAACATGTGTATTTGAGTATGTCAAAACAAGTTAGGTACCAAGTATTTCAAAGAATATCTCATTAAAATCAAGGAAAGCAAAAACAATGAAACTAAGATTGATCTTGAAGTAGTTCTGGAAAACGAAGGTTGATCTTGAAGTAGTTCTGGAAAACAAAGATTGATCTTGAAGTAGTTCTGGAAAATGAAGAACGATCTTCGTTTTTGGCAGAAACAAGAATAATTAGTTTCTTTGTTAGAGATTGGATCCTGGAAGTTTTATTCATCTCATATCTTCATCAAAGAATAAGCAAGAATCTATCTAAGTCATAATGATTCCTGAATTCGAAGGATCAAAGAGATGCTTCATAAAAAGCTTAAAATAAGATCATTCTTCAAGTGAGGCAATTGCCAGTACAAAGTTGCAAGCTGTAAAAGTACACTACTGATTGTACTTTCAATCTAGACATACACACGTGACCGAAAAACAAGTAATCATCTCAAACAACTGACACACGTACAGAACAGAAAAGCTTGACACACAACAACTGTCAAAATTCAATAATTACACCAAACAGAAATGAAGAACGTTCTTCGTTTTGACAGCTTTAATCCAAGAATGTTCTAGTTTACAAAGAGCAAAATCTGTTGTAATTGAAGATTGATCTGGGCTACAAAAGTACATCTATTTACACTACAAAACATCAGTATTCATCACATAGGAAGTTAATAATCTACACAAGATTTTTTTGGATATATTCGATCAAAGAGGATCAAGAAAGGCAAAGCAAAACATTTGTAAGACCCGTAATTTTAAATCCTAAGTTATACAATTTTAGGCTATTTTGTGTTAAATTGCTTAGGCTTTTAACTCAGTTTTCGGTATTTAGTGAGTTAAAGGCCGAAAATATATTTTTGGAAATGGGATTAAAATTATTTGTCGAAGAATAATTTATTTGGGTTTCGAAGAATTTAATTCTGGGCGGTTTTGTTCAAAATATCTCCGGTTGCCGAAAATTGTATTTGACAATTGAGTTGCGACGAGGGTAGATATTTTTATCAAAATAGTTGGAGATGTGAGTGAAGTGATGGATGTGAGAGTTGTTAGATATTTTTTTGGTTTAGGTTTAAATTATTATATATATATATGTATATATATATATATATATATAGAGAGAGAGAGAGAGAGAGAGAGAAAAGGAAACGAAGGAAATAGGAAGAAAAGAAATATAAAGGAAGGAAAAAGGAAGAAAAGAAAAGAAAAGGAAAGAAAATCCATCTTCTTCCTCTGCCGCGTGACTTTTCCCCCTTCTCCTCCATTTTCGTTTTTCGTTGCTTCGTTTTCCCCAAGAATAAAAACCCAAGGCTTAGTGGGTAAGAAAGCAAGGATTTCTCAGCTTCATACTTCCTTGTTGATTCGAAAACGAAAAAAACGGTGTTAGGGATTTCAAAACCGTCAAACACAAACCTCCCCGTTTCATCTAGATCTAAGCCTCCTTTCAAGAAGTGATAGAAGGGAAGGTTGCTCATCTCCGTGCTACGGTGCTAGTGGACCAACTTTGGAAGCAATGTTGCGAACGGAGATTTTATCGGACTTACACACGGTACTGTAATCGCACAGGAAAGCTAACGTGAAGGTAAGGGCTCATTCCAAACTTTTAGTTTGCATTTAGGGCCTTATCTGTGGTTGTGTGGAAAAGAATTTTGTTAGGGTTGGAGTATTGATTTGGGAAAATGTATCTAAGGCTTTATGGGTAAAATCATAGAGTTAGGTTTTGGTTATATTGATGAATGTTTCGTGGAAAATGAATTTAAACTCATTTATGTATGACTTTGAGTAAATGAAACTTGTGTGTTTGAGTGGTGGATTGTGTTGATTTGTGTTCGTTGTTTTTGACGTGTTCTTAATTGATACTGATGAAATTTGAGATGTGTTTTGTGTGGTTTGTGTGGAAAAATGATTTGGTGTGAATTATGGATTGAATGTGGAAGTATGTTTGAGTTTGTTTTGTGTGGAATTTGAAAACCATTAAGTTAAACGAGTATTAAAAATGGGGAATCTCTTAATGTCTTGTTTACTTAATGTGAGTTTGTGAAAATCGTTTAAGTTAAATGAGTATTAAGAATGGGGAATCTCTTAATGACTTATTTACTTAATGTTGTCGTGAAAACGATTTTGGTGGAGAAATGATTTGATGTGTTTTGGGTGAGAATTGTGGGTTGAATTTGATAATGTGTTTGAGTTCGTTTTGTGTGGAATTTGAAAACCATTAAGTTAAATGAGTATTAAGAATGGGGAATCTCTTAATGTCTTGTTTACTTAATGTGTGTTTGGAAAATCGTTTAAGTTAAATGAGAATTAAGAATGGGGAGTCTCTTAATGTCTCGTTTACTTAATGTTGTTTTGAAAATCGTTTAAGTTAACTGGGCGTTAAGAATGAGGAATCTCTTAATATCTTAGTTACTTAATGTTGTTTGAAAATCGTATAAGTTAACTGAGCGTTAAGAATGGGGAATCTCTTAATGTCTTGGTTACTTAATGTTTGATTTTGAAAATCGTTTCAGTTAAATGAGTATTAAGAATGGGGAATCTCTTAATGACTTGTTTACTGAATGTTTTGTTGTGGAAATCGTTTAAGTCAAAAGTATATTAAGAATGGGGAATCTCTTAATATGTCTGTTTGCTTAATGTTTTGGTGTGAAAATCGGTTAAGTAAATGAGTATTAAAAATGGGGAATCTTTTAATATCAGCATTTACTTAACGATTGTTGTGAATGGAGTAAGTGTATGCTCATGCATTTTATTTGGTAAATTGTGTTGACCCGTGATAGGTGGCACCTCGATAAACTGTACTGACCCGTGATAGGTGGCACCTCGGTAAGTAGTACTTTGGCCTGTGATAGGCGGTACCCTTACGACTTACGCTTTTTCTTTTGGTAAATCATGCTGACCCGTGATAGGTGGCACCTCAGTAAACAGTACTGACCCGTGATAGGTGGTACGTTTACGATTTATGCTTTTTAGTAAATCGTGCTAACCCGTGATAGGTGGCACCTCGGTAATTGGTACTTTGGCCTGCGATAGGCGGTACAATTATGATTTACGACCCTTTGAGGAGGGTTTTGGTTTGGAATTCTAAGTCCATGCAATTTGGCATATACGCATTGCATTACGGTACTTGGCACACGAGTCGTGTTTGATTCAAATTTATGATTGTGATGATATTACTAAGTGCTATGTTTTGGAACAGATTATGTGTAGTGTGTTTGTTTCAAGTTTATGACTGAGTGTTTTGAACCTGAGATGTAATTGTAATTGTGTTGAATTGCTAAGTGCTACGTATTGATTATCGTGTGTGAGTGTGATGGATGGTAAAACTATTTCGAAACCCAATTGTCGTGTTGTTTGTGTGGAAATTGCTAAGTGTTAAGATTTAGAGTTGTGTTTGAATGTGATTGAGTTAGTGTATGTATTTTTGGAAGAATTTACAGGGAAATCGATTTGGTAATGTGTATTTTCAAAACCACTTAAGAAATCGATTTAGCAAATCGATTGGATTCATTACAGGGGCTCTGTCTTTCACGAAATCGATTTGCCCAATCGATTGGCTTCAATACAGGGGATCTGTCTTTCACGAAATCGATTTGCCCAATCGATTGGATTCATTACAGGGGCTCTGTCTTTCACGAAATCGATTTGCCCAATCGATTGGCCAATACAGGGGCTCAGTCTTTCACGAAATCGATTTCCCCAATCGATTGATGTAAGTTCGGAGTTCAATTTTCACTAAAAACTTTCAGGAAATCGATTTGCCCAATCGATTGGCTCAGTGGAAAATCTTATTTTGAGTTAGATAATTGATTGCTCAATTGATTTATCAATATTTTGGTCAGTTATATATTACTTGATGGATTGAGAACTTTATGTGATTTCATTTACATTTGGCAAGCATTATATGAACTTTTAGCATATGGAAAATCCTTTTAAGGTGCATGCTTAGTTGAGAGGATATTTTGTGCATTTAAAAACTTAAATGTTATGTGTTAACTGTTAATTTCAGTTGGTGACCCTTTACAACTGTTGTGGAAATATGGGCTTTGCCCTCAGATGAGAGCCAGGATGATCCTACCGGTTCGTACCCTACGCATGGGAATGTAGATGGGAATGCTTGATTAGAGCTACGTTAGGAGGATTTCACGGGGCCGCGTGGAGATCACTCAGGGTGTTTAGTTGTTTTGTAGAATGATCAAACTAGATTGATACAGAGGGAGCAGATGTCTTTCTTTTGGGTTGCTTTTATTTTTAAATTGGAAGACTGTACCACTTTTGTTATGTAAATATTTTGAATTCATATTTTGAGAACTTTTTCCGCTGCTTGTAAATTATAATGACTTAATTATTTATCCAAAGATGTTACCTTGTTTATTTCTGTGTTATTTTATTTTCTTTTGAAAAAAAAAAATACACCCTCGCTTTGAAAAACGGGGTGTTACAACATCAAACTCCAAATTGATGAGCTATGAGAAAGGACAACCATGACAACAAGGACACTGGTGCTGCACCTTTTTACATAAAACACTTCATGTTTTTTATACAAAGGACTGACACATAACAACTGTCAAAATCCAACATTCAAACAAAACACAAATGAAAAATGTTCTTGTTTTATAAAAGAACATTCTGGTTTTAATTCTCTTCTAAAGACAGAATTAAAAGAGATAATTTTCCACAGTATAAATCACATATTAAAGAGTATCAAGACTACTCAAATCATTGGTGAAGTCAAGAACTCGAGATCAATGCCCAAAGGTGAAAAACCAGCCTCAAGATTGCTCTCCAAATTGAGGAGTTGTGAGCAAAGACACAAGTACATTGTACTTACAATATTCTATAGAAAGTTCTGCATAAACATGACTCAAAACAGTGCCAACTATTATGTGACAACTCATTCACTCACCCATTCACGTTTTCCATGAAACCCAAAAGCAAGAACGATCTTCGTTTTGTCAAGATCGTTATAGACAACAAATAAACACATGTTTAATTGCTTTAAAATATATCTAACACTTGGGAAGTGTGTCCAACACATATATCTTAAACTGAATATTCAAAGCCTTTTAACATCTATAAATTGAAGATCAATTGGAAGATGAAGGCAAGAGTTCAATTTACAAATCTATCAACGCTTGTTCAAGTAACAAGTCATAAAAACTCTTTAAGCAAACTCCAACTCTCTTCACTATATCTTTAGATCATTATATATTAAGTTTGTATTTCATTTATCTCAAACAAGTGTTGAGAAGTTTCAAGATCCCAAACATTTTTATCATACATATCATTTGTAACTCAAGTCTATCTTTTATGTTATATTGAGTGTGTTTGTAAAAATCCTTTCAAGGCTGAAAGGTGATTGTAAAAATCCTTTCTAGGTTGAAAGATGAAGATTGTAACAGATTAAGGTTGATCTAAGCTAGGTTGTATAAAGTCAAGAAAGTTCTTTGTTTTGAACACTTAGATTGTAACCTTTCTAGGTTCATTAAAATTGTTCTCGTTAAATTCTTCTCAAAGATTTAATTAAGATAAACCCTAATTTTCTTCCTTCCTTAGAAGAATGCGCCATCTACGTGTTGAAAAAAAAATGAAGTCTTCCTAGTTAAAAGAAATGAAGCTCCAAGTATGCTTTATCTATCTTTCTAGGAACAAAACATTATTTACTAGCCTCTAAAGGTTCCACATATTTTGTACATGGCTTTTCCAAGCTCTAAGTATTCTTTACCTTCCTCTCTAGCCTCCAAGTATACTTTACATTCTTCTTTAGGTTTCCCAATCACTCAAAAATGACTTACCCAACTATAAGCCATCAAAGGAGAAACTTTGCTTCTAATGGACAATTTACAAAAGGTGTTGTGTCTATGATACATTTTGGTGACACCATTTTAAGAGAAGGTATGCAATAAAATCCCAAATTATCAATTCAATTATCTCTTACATAGAGGATATTCATTTTTCTCTTGGATGATTTACAAGATAATTACTCCCGTTGAAAGGATATACAAGTTATATCTTGTTTTATGGCTTTTATTATGGATTTTGCTTTATGAGTGATTTTTTCTGGCATGTTTTATCTAAGCACCACTATTGTTCGTATTTAACGTATAATCGTCAACTTCAACTTCAAATTAAAGGTAGAAAGAGTTGTTGGAACTTTTGAGATATCGTTGATGATTGCTTTTCAAGTTGTCATGTATAGAAGGTTGAGTCTTCAAAAATATGTCAATATTTGAGCTCAATCTTCATACCAATTTGCTTTTGCCTCTGGTTAACATTGTTGAATCTGATAGAAGTTGTTGCGGATGTAGTCTTCCCATTGAGAGCATATCAAATGATGATTCAATTGGGAAATTGATGTCTTGCACTTGATGTTGAATGGTTTGTGCCAAGTTGTCTTATATACTTCACTTATATTGACAATTTGTGAACACCATATCCAATTTTGTTTCTTCGACAAGTTTTTGCTTTGCTCTAGTGTTGCATATGATAAGATGTCGAGTGTGACTGACTAACTCTATGATACCCATCCATTACTAGATGGTGAGTATCTGATGATGCATCTTTTCACATACTCAGTTTATGCTACTCATGTCACTTAGATAGTGAGGACCCGATGTTCTTCTTTTCTTTGCCATTCTTTCCTTTTCTTTCATTTGGTTTGCTTATCAGATGATATATGCTACTGCACACTTCAACATATATCAAACAATTAGTTATTCTTTTATATTTGCTATTACCGAAATGTCAAGTTTACATTCTTGAGCCAATTTGGTTCTTGCAACGTTTACACATTTCAAAAGATAAATGACTAAAATGAATATTAAAAAGATAAATGATCAAAGATTCATTTTTAAAATGATTCTTAAAAAATATAAATAAATTTAAAAAATGATAAATGATCAAATTGAATATTAAGTAAAAAATAAAAAAAAATGTTTTAGCCTCTAAAACAATGGAAACAATGTTTTGAGATTTTTAAAATGAAAATAGTGAAAAATATATTAAATTTATATTCTCTTATATTTATTATTTAAAGTAAAAATAAAAATCGAAAAAATCATTATAAATATACTCTAACTTGCATATCTCTATGTAATACCAAATAATATGCACTGATACAAACAATCTAAATAAAAAAAATAAGCAGAAGATTGAATATGGAGATCACCAATCACTAGATGACCATATTTAGTTATATGTACTCTACCATGAATGGTGGTCAAAGGCACTAACTATATATGTACAAAGATTTGGAAGCCAAATTTTAGAATTGTACAATCAAATAAAAAAATGTTTTTTTTTAGGAAATCAAATAAAAAAATGTTGCTACATTGGAAAGATGTTGGTTTAGCTCAATAATGTGATCTTTACCATGATTTATACATAAATTATTAAGATGACCAAAATTAAAACAATCTGCGGACCTTGTTTATTCTTAATTAACTTAACCGACCATAGAAACCGTATCAAATTAATCATGCAAAATTATGCTATTATTATGTGCAAATGATTTATGCAGTAGGAAAAACCATCGAGAACCTACTTATTAATTTTCCATTCACAATATATCCTTGATCTTCTTTCCCCACATCTTCATGATCTCCTTTTGTATTTACAATATATTGGTTGAGATTTTTCAATCATGATAATTCAAGAATAAAGTTTAGAAAAGAAGCATAATAAATAAAAAGTACATTATCAGAATGCCTTATGTATACAAAATAATTATAAATAAATTCATTAAAGACCGGTTTGGTAACCAAATAAGAGAGATGATAGAATAATTAGCTACCATATGTTAATCTTAATTTTAACATATAATGAGTTAATCTTGAATTTTATTATATTAGATTATTTTAGTCAATTATATCAGACACTGAAGTTAAAATTTTACCTTGAATAGGATTAGAAAATAATTTAGCTATTTATGATGATAAAATATAATTTAAAATATAAAAGTTAAAATATAATTACATATAAATATATATTAAAAAAATGAAATTTGATATATTATACCTATAGTTTATATTAAGCTTAATTGATATATTATTACATATAAATATATGTGTATGATAATTTTGATTTTACCTATAATTTATATTAAGCTTAATTG
>JBBPBT010001050.1:1997838-2041487 GCA_037974875.1 Cicer bijugum
ATATATATATATATATATATATATATATATTTTGGTATGTATTTTATTTTTAATTTGTAATAGTTTAATTTTAAATAGAACATGAGCAAAAGGGATTTTTTTTCTTTGATGCATTTTGCACTTCTTAACATTCTAGAATAATTCAACATAGCGTTAGTCAAATTTAAAAGATAATTCATTTTTAAAATAATAAAATGATAGATAATTTTTTTTTATGAGTGGTACAATTGTGATATAATTATATATGTTTTTAATTTTATTTTCCCATCAAAATTCTCATTTTCTTGAAGTTTAATAAAACCACTATTTTCTCTCCATATTAATTTAACATTGTAATTTATGATTATTCACATCAGACAGCAGCAGAAAATCAACAAAATTCAGAATTTTTCAGTTTTTCAAAGGGTTTCGAAATCAATCAACACTTACACACAAATTCAAACAATCACATTTAACAACTATAGCGCAATCACCACGACATCTTGAGTTTCGAAATGGTTTTGTAATCAATCACACTTACAAACAATTCCAAAACATTCACACTTGGCACTTATAACACAATCACCCCGACAACTTAAGTTCAAACACTCAATCATAATCTTGAATCAAACACGACTCGCGTGCGAAACACCCTAATGCGATGCGTATATGCCAAAATGCATGGACTCGGAATTCAAATCAAACTCTCCGGGAGTAGAAAGTCATAATTGCACAGTCTCTCACAGACCATCACTTATTACCAAGGTGCCACCTATTACAGGCCCGCATGATTTACAAATTTTTAGCCTATCACAAGTCTTAAACCTCAATTCCAAACAAAACCCTCCGCGAGAGGCGTAAATCCTAAACATATAGTTTCTCACAAACGAACACGAGTGCAGTCTCTCATGGACAAACACGGGTGCAGTCTTTCCTGGACAAACACGATTTTCAAGGGTGTAGTATCTCACGTACAAACACAATTTACCAAGGGTGTAGTCTCTCACGGACAAACACTAGTGTAGTCTCTCACAGACAAACACAATTTACCAGGGTATAGTCTCTCACAGACAAACACAATTTACCAGGGTGTAGTCTCTCACGGACAAACACCAGTGGAGTCTCTCACGGACAAACACAATTTACCCGGGTGTAGTCTCTCACGGACAAACACCAGTGCAGTCTCTCACGGACAAACACCATTAAGTAAAGGCAGATATTAAAAGATTCCCCATTTTTAATATCCATTTAACTCTTACAATTCGAACAACAATCATTAAGTAAATGCAGATATTAAGAGATTCCCCATTCTTAATACTCATTTAACTCTAACAATTTTCACTACAAACAATAAGTAATCAGAGTCATTAAAAGATTCCCCATTTTTAATACTCGTTTAACTCTAATGATTTTCAAATTCCACACAGAACATACTCAGACATATTCTCAAATTCCATCCACAATTCGTACCAAATTACATCAATTCATTTTTCCACAGAATCCACACAACACACATCTCAGAATTTATAAGTATAAGTTATGAACACGTCAAACACAACAACCACAAATCATCACAACCCACAACTGAAACATATAAAATTTCATTTCCAAAAAATCACACATAAATGAGTTTAATTCATTTTCTATTAAACACTCATCAATATCACCAAAACCCAACTCTAACATTTCACCCATAAAAGCATTATATTCATTTTCCCCAAATCAACACTTTAACCCTAACAAAATTTTTTTCCACTCAACCATAGATAAGTCCCTAAAAGCAAACTAAAAGTTTGGAAGGAGCCCTTACCTTAACGTTAGCTTTAACGAGTGATTACGGTACCGCGAGTAATTCCGATAAAATCTCCGCTCTTGACGTTGCTTCCAAAGTTAGTTCACTAGCACCGTAGCGTGGAGGTGAGCAACTTTCCCTTCTATCTCTTCTTGAAACGAAGCTTAGATCTAGATGAAACATGGAGGTTTGTGTTTAACGTTTTGAAAATCCCTAACACCGGTTTTCTTCGTTTTCGAATCAAAGAGGAAGAATGAAGCTGAGAAATCCTTGTCTTCTCACCCACCAAGCTTTGGGTCTTTTCATAAAGAAAAAGGAGGAAATAGAAAATGGAATGAAGTAAGGAGAAGAAGAAGGGTTCGCGAGAATGGAGGGAAACGTATTTCTGTTTTCTTCCTTTCCTCATGTTTTCATATATATATATATATATATATATAATACAATTAAATTTATTAATTAAAACCAACAACCAAGTAAATATCTAAAATATGTAGATATTTTATAAAATTGTCTTTACCCACCTCACATCTCTCACTTCTCAACCTACTTTAATAAAGATATCTACTCTCGTCGCAACTCAATTGATAGAGGCTTTTTCAGCAACAAGTGATATTTTTAACAAAACTGTCCGGTATTAAATCATTTGTGTAACACCCCGACTTTTAAAAGCGAGAGTGTATTTTTTTTTTCAAAACAAATTCATAAAACAAAGAACTAAATAAGGAAAATACCTTTGAATAAATGTTTAAGTCATAACACAACGGCAATTAAGTCAATATAATTTACAAGCAGCGGAATAGTTTTTGAAATATGAATCCAAAGTATTTACACATCAAAAAGTGGTACATGGAACCCATCGAAAATACAATGTCATGCTGAGATTATTAGTATAGGTACAATCTTCCAATTTAAAATGAACACAATCCAAAAGAAAGACATCTAGACCCTATACGTCAACTTAATCTGATCATTCCACAAAACTATACATCCTAAGTGATCTTCACGCGCCTTGCAAGATCCTCCTAACATAGCTCAAGTCAGGTGTTTCCAACCACATCCCCATCCACAGGGTACGAACCAGTAGGATGGTCCTGGTTCTCATCTGAGGGCAAAGCCCAGATTTCCACAATAGTGTAAAGGGTCACCAACCGAAATTAACAATTAACACATAACATTTATGTTTTTAAATGCACAAAATAACCTTTCAACTTAGCATGCACCTTAAAAGGGTTTTCCATATGCTAAACGTTCATATAATACTTGTCAAGTAAAAATGAAATCAAAATAAGGTTTTAAACAATCGAATAATAAATCAACTGACCAATCAGTTGATGAATCAATGGGGCAATCGATTGGCAAACACAGAATAAAAGTTTCTACTAAGCAAATCGATTGGGAAATCGATTTCTTAAAGGTTTTTTAGTAAAACCTGTATTCTAGGTTTAAATCAATCGATTGGACAATCGATTGGGAAATCGATTTCTTAAATAGCTGAGCCCTTGTAACATGCCAAATCGATTGGCAAATCGATTTTGATAAATAGCCGAGCCCCTGTAATGTGCCAAATCGATTGGCAAATCGATTTTGATAAATAACTGATCCCCTATAATGTGCCAAATCGATTGGCAAATCGATTTTGATAAATAGCTGAGCCCCTGTAACATGCCAAATCGATTGGCAAATCGATTTTGATAAATATGAGCCCCTGTGACATGCCAAATCGATTGGCAAATCGATTTTGTTCAATATCTTTTAACAGAATCGATTGGGAAATCGATTTTTCCGAAGTTTTTCTAAACTACATAAACTGAATCAATCACAATTACACACAACACACAATTCCAAAACGTAACACTTAGAAATTACCACACAATCACCACGACATCTTGAGTGTTGAAATAGTTTTGAAATCAATCACACTTACACACAATTTCACAACATAACACTTTGCAATTACAACGCAATTACCACGACATCTCAGGTTCAAACACTCAATCATAATCTTGAATCAAACACGACTCGTGTGCCAAGCACCCTAATGCTATGCGTATATGCCAAAATGCATGGACTCAGAATTCCAAACCAAAACCCTCCTCGAAGTGGCGTAAATCATAATTGTACCGCCTATCACAGGCCAAAGTACTAAATTACCGAGGTGCCACCTATCACGGGTCTGCACGATTTACTAAAAAGCGTAAATCATAAACGTACTGCCTATCACAGACCAATATTGTTTACAGAGGTGCCACCTATCACGGGTCTGCACGATTTACTAAAAAGAAACGTAAATCGTAAATAAACCACCTATCACAGGCATAAATACTATTTACCGAGGTGCCACCTATCACGGGTCTGCACAATTTACCAAAAAGAAACGTAAATCGTAAATGTACCGCCTATCACAGGCTGAAGTACTATTTACCGAGGTGCCACCTATCACGGGTCTGCACGATTTACCAAATATGAAATGCATGAGCATACTCTGACTCTATCCACGACAATATTTAAGTAAATGCATATATTAAAAGATTCCCCATTTTTAATACTCATTTAACTCTAACGAATTTTCATGACAATCATTAAGTAAACGTAGATATTAAGAGATTCCCCATTCTTAATACTCATTTAACTCTAACGATTTTCACTGCAAACATTAAGTAAACAAAGATATTAAAAGATTCCCCATTTTGAATACTCGTTTGACTCTAACGATTTTCACAACAAACATTAAGTAAACAGATATATTAAAAGATTCCCCATTTTTAATACTCGTTTAACTCTAATGATTTTCAAATTCCACACAGAACATACTCAAACATATTCTCAAATTCAATTCACAATTCACACCAAATCACATCCATTCATTTTTTCCACAAAATCCACACAAACACATCTCAAAATTTATAAATGTTAATTATGAACACATCAAATACGACGAACACAAATCATCACAACCCACTACTCAAACGCATCAAATTTCATTTCCTCAAAATCATACATAAATGAGTTAAATTCATTTTCCACAAAACATTAATCAATATCACCAAAACCCAACTCTATGGTTTTACCCATAAAAGCAATAGATTCATTTTCCCCAAAATCAACTCTTCAACCCTAACAAAATCCTTTTCCACACAACCACAAATAAGTACCTAAATGCAAACTAAAAGTTTGGAAGGAGCCCTTACCTTAACGTTAGCTTCAACGTGCGATTACGGTACCGCGAGTAAATTCGGTAAAATCTCCGCTCGCGATGTCGCTTCCAAAGTTAGTTCACTAGCACCGTAGAGTGGAGGTGAACAACTTTTCCTTCTATCTCTTCGCGAACCGAAGCTTAGATCTAGATGAAATGTGAAGGTTTGCGTTTGACGGTTTGAAAATCCCTAACACCGTTTTTCTTCGTTTTCAAATCAAAGAGGAGGAATGAAGCTGAGAAATTGTTTGCTTTCTCACCCACCAAGCCTTGGGTTTCTTTTCTCGAAGCAAAATAAGGAAAAGAAAGCAAGGCAAAAGAAGAAGAAAGGAGGAAGAAGAAGAAGTTCGCGAGGCTGGAGGAGGAAGAAGAGTTATGTTTTCTTTGGTTTTTCCTTCCTTCTATTTTCTTTTCTTTCTATTTCCTTTTCTTTCCTTTGTATTTCCTTTTCTTTTCCCTCCAATCAAATATATATATATATATATATATATATATTTATATATATTTATATATTTATATATATTTATATATATTAATTACTTTTAACAAATATCTCAAAATATCTAGATATTTATTAAAATTACCATTTCACCCATAACCTCTCCAAACCACTTTTTGTTAAAAATATCTACTATCATCGCAACTCAATTGACAGATATAATTTTTAGCAACTCGAGATATTTTTAACAAAACTCCCCATAATTAAATTATTCGTAAAAGATTCACCGTAGTTAATTTAATTTATTTATCGACGTGTAATTTTAATCGGGCATCAAAATATCTTTTTTGGTCATTTAAACTCCCAAAATATTAATAACTTGGCTAAAAAGCCTCTGAGTTCAATACCAAAATCCACTAAAATACATAAAGTATAATTTAAAATTATGGGTCTTACAATTTGCAACGTAACTAAATTATTTTCTGACAAATAATTTTAATCAAATTCCCAAAAATATATTTTTTGCATTTAACTCACTAAATACCAAAAATTTGGCTAACAGCCTAAGAAATTCACACAAAATACCCTAAAATTGTATAATTTAGGATTTAAAATTAAGTGTCTTACATTACTACCCTCCAAAAAGAAGTTTCTTCCTCGAAACTTAAAGTAAGAGTAATAGTCGCACCAGGTTTGCACTCAACTCAACATACATGATAAAACTTGCTTCGTCATGCCTTCGTGAAGAAAGTGTCGTCTATCCCATTTCATAGATACTTAATAACTCTACACACATCCATAGTCGATAAGGCTCGTCCATTCCATTCAACATAATTTTGTCTACTATCAACAAGAGATTAAGGATGATCAGTCCCTCAATTTGTCAATAAATAACCAACAACCATGATAGTGTCTTAGACTATCTTAATCAAACTGTAATAGCGCTCTTGAAACTTACAACTGAGGTTATCCTAATGTACAAGCAGTCAACAATCTTCTCAAAGTCCACTGAGTTTCCCTTATTTTTCTATAACTTTGATCTTGTCGACTAAGTACAATTTTCCATAGCTATGTCACATAGCCTCATTTGTATCCACTTGGTACAAAACATTCATTTGGTACCAAATTGAAACATTAAGTATGACACCGACACACTGAGCACAAAACAATCACTACAGTCGAGGACTCCTAAATTTCTCCATTGTCCACAAAGCCTCGATTATTCTTTAGTCTTACAACTACGTCAAACCGTAGTGTTCTTATCAGTATGTTATTCCAATTACAACTTTAATAATTCTATCCCCACATCTGCTTGGTGATCCAAGCTTGATCAAATATTTTCGAAATCATGCCAAAGACTATACTACATAGGACACACAACCTTCTTTTCAATTTAGTACTTCATTTCAAGAGTCACATTTCCAACAAAATCCAACTTGAATTTAATTCACATATCAAGGTCTACATTTGTCTCAAGCCTAACACCTCAAATTCACGCTTCACTAGAAAATTTCTTACATACTTCGCAATTATGCACAAACTCGAAAATAATTCTCCTACATCTACTGCCAACATTCATTCTGATACTTCTCAATTTCGCTGCGTCCTTCATTTGCAACATGATGATTATCCTTTCATTATGATAGATCAAATGCATTGTATTCACTCCATCACTTTTCAATTTATAAAAACCTTAAATTTCTACCTCGAACCTTGATACATCTCCATTATAGTGATTCCAATAAATCAAGGCTTACTAATTCCCACCAAACTTTCTCATTTCATGTTCAATTGTTTCCTATCAAACAAACATTTAACTCCTTTGATTGACGAACACAATAACAACCCCCAGGACATGCACTCAATTAATGCCTTTATATCATTGACATACCTTTATAATATTAATGTCTGAATTATAGGTGAGATAATTCCTTTCCTGAATCTTTAATTGTCATAAGCTACATTTCTATGTGCTGCTCCAACAAATGTCTTGGCACATTTTCCAATATTTGGTTCACTCGTTGAATTCTTTTTCCTTCTCAACCTTCATCGAGATACAAACTGAAAGAATCCTAACAATCGAACGTCCTAAAGAATTATTTCTCAAAGGTTCCCTATAAGCATTTCCTAAGAAATAATTATCTATAAATTCATCCTCATAAATTTTGCAGTAAAATATCTCAAAGACCCACATACCTTTCATTGTTCATCTAGTCACTAAAACACTCATTTTAAATCTCAATGCTTGATTTCCCAAGACCAACAACTAAATTATAAATTGTTCGTTACATCTCTTCTTTTTCACTTTCTATCATTTAATAGGATTCTAAAATTTGATCCTCAAAATCTCCAAACACTTCCATCCTTAACATGAATTATTTATCACTTTCCTGCCTCAACTCCTTCGATTATGAAAGTCTTAAGCATTACTTGGTTCTCCATCCAACCTTGTGGATTTTAAATCATCAACGAAAAAGAAAAATCATCCATCTTAGGGTCCCAAATCAAATATCGAATAATCCTTCCGACCTATCAAAATATTAACTTCCTCTTAGTAATTTCCATCCTTTAATAGACTCTCAAAACTTATATTACCATAATTTTGAAGTATTCTCTTACTCGATACTTCAAATTCTACTTAATGGTAACATAGAGTTGAATACATCAAGGCTTAACTCATTATGTTTTTCTGAACATCGCTCAAAATTCACACTTACGTGTCTATAGTTTCATCCAATATCACTATCCATACTTTCTATCTCCTAAATCACAAAGAGATTTGTCACTTACCAACAAAATATATATTCTCACTATTGTAATCATCTTGAGATTCATACTTGACAATCTAAGTCGCAAATCTAGATTAACTCGAATGCTCCACTTTACCCCTCAAGGTATCGACTATTCCTCAAAGTGTAATTTATTTAACCAAGGTGGTATTTACCCCTAACGTGCAGTGCCCCTTAACTTCAATAAAAGCCTCTTATTAGACACCTAAGCACCAAATTCTATTCCAAAAGGAAGCCTTGTCTTCTCAACATTTCCATGATGTTCACATCTCTTTGACAGTTACCAAACTTCATCCAGTTTAATCCTGAAATCCATCAGGAAAACATCTAATACTTTTCTTAATAAAAGTCTTTCACTTAGATCTTTACTTGAAATCCCTTATTAGTCTAATGTTAATCCATCCATATTTATCATCTTCGAGTTAACACCAACACATAGCTTTTGCGTCCTTGGAACCATTTCATAAATTCCATGTCGTCATGATTTGCTTCAACTCTGCTTGACAATCTGTCATCTCGAAGATCTTTTCCATTTCTTGAATCCACTAATCAACTTTTCTTGAGTTCTCATCACCCTTGAACTTTGGATGATGGTAACAACGAAAATCTTTCAATCCTCTTGACTTAATAGCACAAATCTCTCTTTCCCTCTTCTCCAGATCCCACAAAGTCTTTGCAGCTGTCTGTGCAACAACGAAAATATTCATGTTATTCGTAGCTTGAGCCATTTGATCATCCCTACTAACGTTCATTCTGGCAACGTTGTTCCTTCTTGAAGGTAGTGTTTCCCAAAAACCAACATCAAGAAGAGTGTCAACACCACTTCGAATAATTCCAAAACTAACTTTCGAATATATCAACACATAATAACTATCCCTGATATGACAACTCAGACCAATTACCCCGACGCATGATCATGTTAGACATAAGTCCATTTTGACATTATTGACAAACATACCTCATTTGGTAAATCTAACATTTTAAACTGAGTAAAATTTCAGGAACAACAACTCAACCCTACATACTTGAGATAATTGCTTGGAACTCAAGGAATCAACCAAAGTTGGAAGATTTACTAAGCAAATCGATTAGGCAATTAATTCTGTAAAGGGGTTGTATGAAAATGTGTATTATGTGATCAAGGCAATCGATTGGGCAATCTATTGGCACATCCATTGATAAGTCGATTTTGTAAATCACAGAACCAAGCCTTTAGTGATCAAATCGATTAGCACATCGATTGTTCAAATCACAGAACCAAGCTGATAATAAAATAATCAATTAGCAACTCGATTGTGCAAATCACAAAACCTAAGCTTTTAGTAAGCTAATTGATTGACAAATCTATTTCAAAAATAAGGTTTCAAAAGGAACATGTTCTGTGATAAACACAATCGATTGGATAATCCATTAAAACAAATTTCTTTTGTAACAAGTTTGGTATCAATCGATTAAGAAATTGATTGAATGAACTAACTGGTAAATCATTTTTCAGAAACATATTACATAATCGATTGGCACATCGAATTTGCTTGAAATAGCTAACTCTCGGTAATAATCCAAATCGATTGGCAAATCGATTTGATAAAAACAACTGAGTCTCTGTGACCAGTGAAATCGATTGGCAAATCGATTGGAACAAAAAGTTTAAGTTACGGGGAAAAATTAGCCTATGGCTAAATCGATTATGTGAATTAATGAATCGATTGAGTAATCGATTGTTTTGATCTCGTTGTTGGAACAAAACACCTTTAATCGATTATGCAATCGATTCCAATATGAACTGCATACCAATTTTTGAAAAGTGCATTAAAATAACCGGTTAGGAAATCGATTAGTCTATATAGTTTCAAGATTCAAGAAAAACAAGATACGCGATAATCGATTGGGAAATCGATTGAGCCTGCTTTTATACATTAATGATTCGATTGAGAAATCCATTTATATGTTGTTTTTCAGAAACTATATAAACGATTTCAATCACTTTTTTTCTTAACGAACTTTTCATAATTTTTCATATCATTTGCTCACTACTTGAATAACCTTTTTTATATTACTTTTTCAGAACCGAACCAAATATTCTTCATGATCTTAGAGAGTTGAAAAAGACAACTTGAAAACAAATAGAAAAATCTCACAAACACTCATTTGGAAAAGTACTTCTTGTGTGAGATTCATTGTAGTGATTGAGTCAACTTCTGTATATCTTTTATCCTTTCTGTGAAATCGTTTTTGTAAAGAAAGAACTGAGAAAAACTCAATATAGAAACTGGTAGCTATCGTCGTTGATGAGGGTGTTCATCAAGAAGAAGCTTCATCGTAATCTTGGGAGAGTTTGCTGGTTAACTCGAGGGATTCGGTGGGTGCACAATAGATGCGAGAGAGAGTTTTAAGATAGATTGGCCTTGTGAGCTGGACAATCTGTAAAACACACTCTAGAAGATTCTATTGGAAAAAGGCTGAAATTAGTTCGATTTCGGGATTGGACGTAGGCTGTCATACTGACATCTGAACCAATATAAATCTTGGTGCACAATCTTCTTTCCCTAATCTCCTTAGATTAATCTTGAATATATATTCATAAATGTTTGTATGTGAATCTTTATCTTGTTGAGACTTTGAATTTGTAACTGTTGAATTGGAATAATATTGATCACGTTGGTTTCGATATTAATTTCAATACTTGGAAATTGTATATGTTAACCTGGCTAATTAGTTTGTAAAATTGGTTAATTAGTTTCATATAATCCGCTAATAGAGGACATATAAACCAACAATTAGCATCAAGAGCTTGGCTTTTTAGAGAAATTCTTTAAAGAAAATGTCCTCTGTAGAATTTATAGGAGAGGGTGCATCCTTGGCAAGGCCCCCTGCATTTAATGGGGCTGCCTACATGTATTGGAAACATAGAATGTTGATTTTTCTAGAAGCTAGTGGTATTGATATTCTAGATGCTGGAAAGAATCGACCCTATATACCTACAATAGCTGGGACTGGTGAATCACTAATCCCTAAACCCAGATCTGACTGGTCTGAGGATGATAAGAAGAAAGTAGGATATTGTAACACCCCGTTTTTCAAAGCGAGGGAGTATTTTTTTTTTCAAAAGAGAAGTTAAAATACCACAGAGAAATAAATATGGTAAAACCTTTGGATAAATAATTAAGTCATTATAAATTTACAAGCAGCGGAAGAAGTTCTCAAAATATGAATTCAAAATGTTTACATAACGAAAGTGGTACAGTCTTCCAGTTTAAAAATAAAGGCAACCCATAAGAGAGACATTTGTTCCCTCTGTGTCAACCTAGTCTGATCATTTTACAAAACAACTAAACACCCTGAATGATCTCCACGCGCCCCGTGAGATCCTCCTAACGTAGCTCCAATCAAGCATTCCCATCTACATTCCCATCCGTAGGGTACGAACCGGTAGGATCATCCTGGCTCTCATATGAGGGCAAAGCCCAGATTTCCACAATAGTTGTAAAGGATCACCAACCGAAATTAACAGTTAACACATAACATTTACTTTTCAATGCACAATTAACCTTTTCAATTTATCATACATCTTAGAAGGATTTTCCACATTCTAAAAGTTTATGTAATGCTTGCCAAATATAAATTAAAACAAAAGAAAGTTCTCAATCAATCAAGTAATACATAACTCACCAAAACATTGATAAATCAATTGAGCAATCAATTATCTAACTCAAAATAAGATTTTCCACAAAGCCAATCGATCGGGGAAATCAATTTCCTGAAAGTTTTTAGTGAAAATTGAACTCTGGGCTTAAATCAATCGATTGGGTAAATCGATTGGGTAAATCAATTTCCTGACAGGCAAAGCCCCTGTATTGAATCCAATCGATTGGGCAAATCGATTTCGTGAAAGACAGATCCCTGTAATGAATCCAATCGATTTGGCAAATCGATTTCTTAAATGGTTTTGAAAAACATATTACAAAATCGATTGGGTAAATCAATTTCGTGAAAGACAGGGCCCCTGTAACTCATCAAATCGATTGGGTAAATCGATTTCCCTGTGTATTCTTTCAAAAATTCATAAACTAACTCAACCACATTCATACATAATCTCAAATGTTAACACTTAGCACTGATAACGCAATCGCTACAACAACATGAGTTTCGAAATAGTTTTCCAATTAAACATGCTATCACCAAATTCCAAAACATAACATTTAACACTTATGACACAATTACTACAACATCAGGAGTTTCGAAATGGTATTGCAATCAAACATACTTACACATAATTTCAAAACCTACCGCTTAACGGTTTCAACGCAATACCCACACAAACAAGATGAACCAACAAATCACATGGCATCACTTTGACTCGACAAACCCAATACAGACAAGATGAACCAACAAATCACATGGCATCACCTTGACTCGACAATCCCAACACAAACAAAATGAACCAACAAATTACATGGCATCACTTTGACTTGACAATTCCAACGCAGACAAGATGAACCAACAAATCACATGGCATCACCTTGGCGCGACAATCTCAACACAGACAAAATGAACCAACAAATCACATGGCATCACTTTGACTTGACAATTCCAACGCAGACAAGATGAACCAACAAAACACATGACATCACCTTGGCGCGACAATCTCAGCACAGACAAAATGAACCAACAAATCACATGGCATCACTTTGACTTGACAATTCCAACGCATACAAGATGAACCAACAAATCACATGGCATCACCTTGGCGCGACAATCTCAACATAGACAAAATGAACCAACAAATCACATGGCATCACTTTGACTTGACAATTCCAACGCAGACAAGATGAACCAACAAATCACATGGCATCACCTTGGCACGACAATCTCAACACAGACAAAATGAACCAACAAATCATATGGCATCACTTTGACTTGACAATTCCAACGCAGACAAGATGAACCAACAAATCACATGGCATCACCTTGGCGCGACAATCTCAACACAGACAAGATGAACCAACAAATCACATGGCATCACCTTGACTCGACAATTCATTTCTTCACAAAATCATTGTCACGAAAACATTAAGTAAACACAGATATTAAGAGATTCCCCATTCTTAATACTCATTTAACTTAATGATTTTCACAAACAAACACACATTAAGCAAACAGAAATATTAAGAGATTCCCCATTCTTAATACTCTTTTAACTCCAACGATTTTCAAACAACATTAAGTAAACGAGACATCAAGAGATTCCCCATTCTTAATACTTATTTAACTTAAACGATTTTCAAAACAAAACATTCAGTAAACAAGTCATTAAGAGATTCCCCATTCTTAATACTTATTTAACTTAAACGATTTTCAAAACAAAACATTCAGTAAACAAGTCATTAAGAGATTCCCCATTCTTAATACTCATTTCACTGAAACCATTTTCAAAAGCAAATATTAAGTAACTAAGACATTAAGAGATTCTCCATTCTTAAGGCTCAGTTAACTTAAACGATTTTCAAAACAACATTAAGTAAATAAATCATTAAGAGATTCCCCATTCTTAATACTTATTTAACTTAAACGATTTTCAAAACAAAACATTCAGTAAACAAGTCATTAAGAGATTCCCCATTCTTAATACTCATTTCACTGAAACCATTTTCAAAAACAAACATTAAGTAACCAAGACATTAAGAGATTCCCCATTATTAACGCTCAGTTAACTTGAACGATTTTCACAAATTCACATTATTTAAACAAGATATTAAGAGATTCCCCATTCTTAATACTCGTTTAACTTAATGGTTTTCAAATTCCACACAAAACCAACTTTCACATTCAATCCATAATTCACACCAAATCATTTTCCACACAAATCACACAAAACAAACTCAAACATACTTTCATATTCAATCCATAATTCGCACCAAATCATTTTCCACACAAACCACACAAAAAAAACTCAAACATACTTTCATATTCAATCCATAATTCGCACCAAATCATTTTCCACACAAACCACACAAACACATCTCAAGTTTCATCAGTATCAATTAAGAACACGTCAAAACAACGAACACAAATCAACAAAATCCACCACTCAAACACACATGTTTCGTTTACTCAAAATCATACATAAATGAGTTTTAAATTCATTTTCCACGAAACATTCATCAATATAACCAAAACCTAACTCTAAGATTATACCCATAAAGCCTTAGATACATTTTCCCAAATCAATACTCCAATCCTAACAAAATTCTTTTCCACACAACCACAGATAAGGCCCTAAATGCAAACTAAAAGTTTGGAAGGAGCCCTTACCTTCACGTTAGCTTTAACGTGCGATTACGGCACCGTAAGTAAATCCGGTAAATTTTCCGCTCGCAACGCCGCTTCCAAAGTTGGTTCCCTAGCACCGTAGCACGGAGTTGAGCAACTTTCCCTTCTATCTCTTCGTGAAACGAAGCTTAGATCTTGAAGAAACGGGAAGATTTGTGTTTGACAGTTTTGAAATCCCTAAACCGTTTTTCTTCGTTTTCGGATCAAAGAGGAAGAGTGAAGTTGAGAAATCCTTGTCCTATCACCCACTATCAATTTCGAACTCAAGGAAGCAAGGAAGAGCGAAAATGGATGAAGATGGAGGAAGGAGAAGGATTGGGTGTTCACGCGAGGCAGAGGAGGGAGAAGGGAAAATGTTCTGTTTTCTTTCTCTCTCTTTTCCTTTCTTCCTTTTTCTTTCCTTTCTATTTCTTTTCTTTTCAATTCCTTCCCTTCCTTTTCTATATATATATATATATATATATATATTAATTATAATTAAAAAATATCTCAAAACCTTTAGATATTTATTAAATTACCCTTTCACCCACAACGCATTAAACTCTTCGTAAAAGATTCTCCGCAGTTAATTTAATTTATTTATCAACGAGTAATTCTAATCGGGCATCAAAATATCTTTTTGGTCTTATAAACTCCAAAATATTAATAACTTTGGCTAAAAAGCCTCCGAGTTCAATACCAAAAATACACCAAAATACATAAAGTACACTTTAAAATTATGGGTCTTACATTACTATCCCCCTAAAATTAGTTTCGTCCTCGAAACTATGCGTCGATAAATAACCCTGGGTGTTGTTCTCTCATCTTACTCTCCAGTTCCCAAGTCGCATCTCCAGTAATTGGGTTCCAAATAACCTTGACCAACGAAACATCCTTGGTCCTCAATCGCTTAATCTTCTTGTCATCAATTCTCACAGGTGGTACTTCGAATGACAAGTTATCCTTTAGCTGGACTGTGTCTGGTTCGATCACATGAGATGGATCTGCAAGATATTTCCTCAATTGTGACACATGAAACACATCATGGATATTGGACAGTATCGGAGGCAATGCAATCCGATAAGCGACGGGCCCAATTCGTGCAGAAATCTGATATGGTCCAATGAATTTCGGAGTCAACTTCTTCGATTTCAATGCTCTACCGACCCCAGTAGTAGGTGTGACTCTCAAAAATACATGGTCACCCTGTTCGAATTCCAAAAGTCTACGTCGCTTGTCCGCATAACGCTTCTGACGATCCTGTGAAGTCTTCATTTTCTCCTCGTTTTTGGCAATCCAGTTATAAAGTCCATGGAAATGTTGTCCCTCTTCTCCACATCGGAAACATCGTATCCCTTGTCCCACTTGTCTCCCAAAGTCTTGGTTCCCTGGGTTATTCTGTCCCCCGTTGTTATCATGTGGTCGATTATAAGGTTTAGCAACTTGTTTTCCCTTGTTCTGATACTTCACCCGACTAGGCCCTCCTGAGTTAAAATTCCCTCCTCGGCTGGCTCTCTTATTCTTCATATCCTCAACTTCTCTATAATTTTCCACAAGAACTTGGAAACATTGAATTCCCAAGGGTAAGATAGAGTCTTGAATCTCATACTTTAGTCCGTCTTGGAAACGATGACACAAGAATGGCTCGTCAATCTCTTCACGGAAAAATCTAAAATGCCTTGATAGTGATTCAAACTTAGCAGCGTATTCGCCCACAGTCATGTTCCCTAGATGCAGTCTTAGGAAATCATCACCCAGTCTAGTCCTGGTACTCATCGGGAAGTATTTGTCTAAAAACTTCCTTTTGAAAGATTCCCAGTTCACCTCCTCATGAGTTGATCTCATCAACAATCTGGTACTCCTCCACCAGTACTCGGCATCTCATAGTAGCATATACGTGGCATAGTTGACCTTCACTCCCGCCTGACAATTAATCATTTCGAAGATCTTCTCTACTTCTTGGATCCATTGATCTGCTTTCTCTGAATTCTCATGCCCCTCAAACTTAGGAGGATTGTAACGACGAAAGTCTTTTAATCCTCTTGACTCTGCAACACGGATCTCTCTTTCCCTCTTTTCGAGATCACGTTGAATCTTGGCAGCAGTTTGTGCAGCAACAGAAGCAGCCATGTTATTCATAGCCTCCGCCATTCGATCATCCCTATTGGCATTGGCTCTCGGAACGTTATTCCTTCTTGGTGGCATGGTTTTCCCATAAAACCATCATCAAGTAGAGTCTTAACACTACTTCAATTAATTCCAAAAATAACTTCCGACCACATTAGCACATAATAATTATTCTAAACTTGACAACTCAAACCACCTAAACCGACACATGATCAGACAACAACTACTAACCTACAATCTAGAACTAAAGGTTCCACAGCCCCCAAAGAAAACCCAACCAAAGCTCTGATACCACAATGTAACACCCCGTTTTTCAAAGCAAGGGTGTATTTTTTTTTTCAAAAGAGAAGTTAAAATACCACAGAGAAATAAATATGGTAAAACATTTGGATAAATAATTAAGTCATTATAAATTTACAAGCAGCGGAAGAAGTTCTCAAAATATGAATTCAAAATGTTTACATAACGAAAGTGGTACAGTCTTCCAGTTTAAAAATAAAGGCAACCCATAAGAGAGACATCTGTTCCCTCTGTGTCAACCTAGTCTGATCATTTTACAAAACAACTAAACACCCTGAATGATCTCCACGCGCCCCGTGAGATCCTCCTAACGTAGCTCCAATCAAGCATTCCCATCTACATTCCCATTCGTAGGGTACGAACCGATAGGATCATCCTGGCTCTCATCTGAGGGCAAAGCCCAGATTTCCACAATAGTTGTAAAGGGTCACCAACCGAAATTAACAGTTAACACATAACATTTACTTTTCAATGCACAATTAACCTTTTCAATTTATCATACATCTTAGAAGGATTTTCCACTTGCTAAAAGTTCATGTAATGCTTGCCAAATATAAATGAAAACAAAAGAATGTTCTCAATCCATCAAGTAATACATAACTCACCAAAACATTGATAAATCAGTTGAGCAATCAATTATCTAACTTAAAATAAGATTTTCCACTAAGCCAATCGATCGGGGAAATCAATTTCCTGAAAGTTTTTAGTGAAAACTGAACTCTGGGCTTAAATCAATCGATTGGGTAAATCGATTGACTCAATCGATTGGGTAAATCGATTTCTTGACAGGCAGAGCCCCTGTATTGAATCCAATAGTTTGGGCAAATCGATTTCGTGAAAGACAGAGCCCCTGTAATGAATCCAATCGATTTGGAAAATCGATTTCTTAAATGGTTTTGAAAAACATATTACAAAATCGATTAGGTAAATCGATTTCGTGAAAGACAGGGCCCCTATAACTCATCAAATCGATTGGGTAAATCGATTTCCCTGTGTATTCTTTCAAAAATTCATAAACTAACTCAATCACATTCATACATAATCCCAAATCTTAACACTTAGCACTAATAACGCAATCACTACAACAACATGAGTTTCGAAATAGTTTTGCAATTAAACATGCTATCACCAAATTCCAAAACATAACATTTAACACTTATGACACAATTAGTACAACATCTGGAGTTTCGAAATGGCATCGCAATCAAACATACTTACACATAATTTCAAAACCTACCGCTTAATGGTTTCAACGCAATACCCACACAAACAAGATGAACCAACAAATCACATGGCATCACTTTGACTCGACAAACCCAATACAGACAAGATGAACCAACAAATCACATGGCATCACCTTGACTCGACAATCCCAACACAAACAAAATGAACCAACAAATTACATGGCATCACTTTGACTTGACAATTCCAACGCAGACAAGATGAAGCAACAAATCACATGGCATCACCTTTGCGCGACAATCTCAAACACAGACAAAATGAACCAACAAATCACATGGCATCACTTTGACTTGACAATTCCAACGCACACAAGATGGACCAACAAATCACATGGCATCACCTTGGCGCGACAATCTCAACACAGACAAAATAAACCAACAAATCACATGGCATCACTTTGACTTGACAATTCCAACGCAGACAAAATGAACCAACAAATCACATGGCATCACCTTGGCACGACAATCTCAACACAGACAAAATGAACCAACAAATCACATGGCATCACTTTGACTTGACAATTCCAAAGCAGACAAGATGAACCAACAAATCACATGGCATCACCTTGGCGCGACAATCTCAACACAGACAAAATGAACCAACAAATCACATGGCATCACCTTGGCGCAACAATCTCAACACAGACAAGATGAACCAACAAATCACATGGCATCACCTTGACTCGACAATTCATTTCTTCACAAAATCATTTTCACGACAACATTAAGTAAACACAGATATTAAAAGATTCCCCATTCTTAATACTCATTTAACTTAATGATTTTTACAAACAAACACACATTAATCAAACAGAAATATTAAGAGATTCCCCATTCTTAATACTCTTTTAACTCCAACGATTTTCAGACAACATTAAGTAAACGAGACATTAAGAGATTCCCCATTCTTAATACTTATTTAACTTAAACGATTTTCAAAACAAAACATTCAGTAAACAAGTCATTAAGAGATTCCCCATTCTTAATACTTATTTAACTTAAACGATTTTCAAAACAAAACATTCAGTAAACAAGTCATTAAGAGATTCCCCATTCTTAATACTCATTTCACTGAATCCATTTTCAAAAGCAAACATTAAGTAACTAAGACATTAAGAGATTCCCCATTCTTAACGCTCAGTTAACTTAAACGATTTTCAAAACAACATTAAGTAAATAAGTCATTAAGAGATTCCCCATTCTTAATACTTATTTAACTTAAACGATTTTCAAAACAAAAAATTCAGTAAACAAGTCATTAAGAGATTCCCCATTCTTAATACTCATTTCACTGAAACCATTTTCAAAAACAAACATTAAGTAACCAAGACATTAAGAGATTCCCCATTCTTAACGCTCAGTTAACTTAAACGATTTTCACAAACTCACATTAAGTAATCAAGATATTAAGAGATTCCCCATTCTTAATACTCGTTTAACTTAATGGTTTTCAAATTCCACACAAAACCAACTTTCACATTCAATCCATAATTCGCACCAAATCATTTTCCACACAAAACAAACTCAAACATACTTTCATATTCAATCCATAATTCGCGCCAAATCATTTTCCACACAAACCACACAAAAAAAACTCAAACATACTCTTATTTTCAATCCATAATTCGCACCAAATCGTTTTCCACACAAACACATCTCAAGTTTCTTCAGTATCAATTAAGAACACGTCAAAACAACGAACACAAATCAACAAAATCCACCACTCAAACACACAAGTTTCATTTACTCAAAATCATACATAAATGAGTTTTAAATTCATTTTCCACGAAACATTCATCAATATAACCAAAACCTAACTCTAAGATTATACCCATAAAGCCTTATATACATTTTCCCAAATCAATACTCCAACCCTAACAAAATTCTTTTCCACACAACCACAGATAAGGCCCTAAATGCAAACTAAAAGTTTTGGAAGGAGCCCTTACCTTCACGTTAGATTTAACGTGCGATTACGGCACCGTGAGTAAATCCGGTAAATTTTCCGCTCGTAACGCCGCTTCCAAAGTTGGTTCCCTAGCACCGTAGCACGGAGTTGAGCAACTTTCCCTTCTATCTCTTCGTGAAACGAAGCTTAGATCTTGAAGAAACGGGAAGATTTGTGTTTGACGGTTTTGAAATCCCTAAACTGTTTTTCTTCGTTTTCGGATCAAAGAGGAAGAGTGAAGTTGAGACATCCTTGTCCTATCACCCACTATCAATTTCGAACTCAAGGAAGCAAGGAAGAGCGAAAATGGATGAAGATGGAGGAAGGAGAAGGATTGGGTGTTCACGCGAGGCAGAGGAGGGAGAAGGGAAAATGTTCTGTTTTCTTTCTCTCTCTTTTCCTTTCTTCCTTTTTCTTTCCTTTCTATTTCTTTTCTTTTCAATTCGTTCCCTTCCTTTTCTATATATATATATATATTAATTATAATTAACAAATATCTCAAAACGTTTAGATATTTATTAAATTACCCTTTCACCCATAACGCATTAAAATCTTCGTAAAAGATTCACCGCAGTTAATTTAATTTATTTATCGACGAGTAATTCTAATCGGGCATCAAAATATCTTTTTGGTCTTATAAACTCCAAAATATTAATAACTTTGGCTAAAAAGCCTCCGAGTTCAATACCAAAATACATAAAGTACACTTTAAAATTATGGGTCTTACAGATATAATGCTAAAGCTAAGAACATTATAACCTCTGCTTTGTGTGCAGATGAATTTTTCAGGGTCTCAAACTGCAAGACTGCCAAGGAGATGTGGGACACTCTTCAACAAACTCATGAAGGAACAACAGATGTAAATAGGGCCCGAATCAACACGCTAATACACGAGTACGAGTTGTTCAACATGAAAAAGGAAGAGTCAATAAATAACCTACAGACAAGATTCACTCACATATTAAACAATCTTAATGCTCTTGGTAAGGTAATTGATAATGAGCAGCAGATCAGTAAGATCATGAGGTGCTTAACCAGAGAATGGCAGCCAAAGATCACTGCCATAGCAGAATCTAAAGATTTTGGCAGCATGTCAATTGCCACATTGTTTGGAAAATTAAGAGAGCATGAGATGCAACTACAGAGGCTGAGAGAGACAGAACAAACTGAGAAGAAAACAAAAGGCTTATCACTGAAAGTTCAAACTTGAAAGCCAAAATCTGAACCAGAAGCTTGCACAGACAATTCTGAAAGCGAAGATGATGAAGAAACCGAGATTGGAATGTTAGTCAGAAAATTCAAGAAATTCTTGAGAAAGAAAGATAACAAGTTCAGAAAGCCATCAAGTTCAAAGACAAATGATAGCAAAGTAACTTGCTATGAATGTGGAAAGACTGGACATATCAAATCTGAATGCTTCCAATTGTAGAATAAAAACAAATTGGCAAAGGCTAAAGGCAAAGAACCAGCTCGTAAAACCAGAAAGGCTTACATAGCCTAGAATGATAATGAAGAATCCTCTTCATCTTCAGAAGAAGAAGAAGCTAACCTTTGCCTAATGACCAACACATATTCAGATTCTGACAGTGAGGTAAGTTCTACATCCAATCCTTCTTATGATGAATTACATGAAGCATTCAATGATCTGCACGATGAATATGTTAATTCAATCAAATAGTTAATGAGTACTAAGAAAATGCTTGAAAAACAATGTATGATATGTGAACAAATGAAAGAGGATCATAAGGATATTGAAGTCTTGAATGAAAATTTGAAAAAAGAATCAAATGATAAATCTGCTAGGTGCATTGAACTTGAAAGAACTGTTGCATCATTAAAATCTGATTTAGTAAAGTTAACTAGTTGTAAAAACCAACTGAATGTTATACTCAGCAACTAGAGAAATGTAAATGTAAAATTTGGACTTGGTTATAGACAAAACAGAAATGCTAACAAGAGTCAGAAATTTGTTAGATCAAGGAATATGCATGACATCTTTACTAAACCAAATCAGAATTCATCCTCTGCTATTTCATGTCACTTTTGTTGTAGAAAGGGACATTTTGTTTCTAATTGTAAACTAAAAAAACTTGCCAACAAAGGATGGAAACAGATTTGGAAAGTAAAGACACCAATATTTGAAACTAACCCCCTAGGACCCAATCTGAATTGGGTACCTAAAACCAGAACTTACATTCCATATTGCAGATATGCTTGATATCCAGGACTCACTCATGGTACCTAGACAGTGGATGTTCCACGCATATGACAGGAGACAAATCAAAGTTTTTGTCTCTAAGTTTAAAAGATGGAGGTTATGTCAAATATGGTGACAATAATAAAGGTAAGATATGTGGTGTTGGTGACATAGGCAGTAAGTCAACTACAGTAATCAATAATGTTTTATACGTGGAAGGGTTAAAACACAATCTGCTAAGTATAAGTCAACTTTGTGATAAAGGGTTCCAGGTAAGTTTTACATCTCAGTCTTGTATACTTCAGCATAAGGAAATAAAGACATGAAATTGGTAGGTGAAAGAATCAATAACATATACATGCTTAATTTTAATGCTTTGCCTGCTAGTACTATTTGCTGTTTACTATCCAATGCTGATGAAAACTGGTTATGGCATAAAAGAGTAGCACATATACATATAGATCACCTAAATAAACTAGTCAACAAACAATTAGTGTTTGGACTCCCCAACAGAAAGTTCACTAAGGATAAGCTTTATGATTCCTGTGAGAAAAGCAAACTAGTTAAGTCATCCTTTCCCCCAATTGATTTAGTCCAAACCAATAGGGTTTTACAATTAATACATATGGACCTGTTTGGTCCTTCCCAAGTGAAAAGTTTTAGAGGTAACTTGTATGGTTTTGTGCTAGTATATGATTATTCTAGGTATACTTGGACATTTTTTCTGACTCACAAGAGTGAGGCTTTCTCCATTTTCAAAAGGTATGCAACTTTAGTTCAAAATGAAAAAAACCAGAAAATAATCTCCATCAAAAGTGATCATGGTGGTGAGTTCCAGAATGAATCCTTTAATAATTACTGTGAACATAATGGAATCCACCATATCTATTCAGCCCCTAGAACTCCCTAACAAAATGGAGTTGTAGAAAGGAAGAATAGGTCACTAGAAGAATTAGCTAGAACTATGATTAATGATTCAAAACGGCCTAAGTATTTTTGGACATATGCTATTAGTACATCCACACATGTAGTTAACAGAGTTTTAATTAGGCCAATACTTAGGAAAACTCCCTATGAGTTATACAAGGGTAGAAAACCAAACATCTCTTACTTTAGAGTCTTTGGATGTAAATGTTTTGTTTTGAACAATGGCAAAGAACATCTAGAAAAGTTTGACCCTAAGCCAGATGAGGGTACTTTTCTAGGTTATTCACAAACTAGCAAAGCTTATAGAATCTACAACAAAAGAACAAAAACCATAGAGGAGTCAGTTCATGTAAAGTTTGATGAACTATTTGCTGAAAACTTGAACAACACTCCTCCTATAGTTGATGCTTCTTTGGATGATATTGTAGAATCTGAACAATTAGAACCAACTGAAATTGTACCTCCAACTAGTACTGATTGTATAGAACCTATATGGGTAGATGAATTACCTAAGGAGTGGAAGTTTAATAGGAACCATCCTATAGACAACATTATAGGAGAAATCTCAAAAGGAGTTGCCACTAGGAAATCACATAGACATTTATGTAACTTTACAGCCTTTGTTTCACAAGTAGAACCCAAAAACATAAAGGAAGCTCTATTAGATAATGAGTGGATCATTGTTATGCAAGAGGAGCTTAATCAGTTTGAGAGAAACAAAGTGTGGACTTTAGTTCCTAAACCAGAAAATAAACACATCATCGGAACCAGATGGGTGTTTAGGAACAAGATGGATGAAAATGGAGTCATAACTAGGAACAAAGCGAGACTAGTTGCCAAAGGTTATAATCAAGAAGAGGGAATAGATTATGATGAAACCAATGCCCTTGTAGCTAGACTAGAAGCCATTAGAATCCTGCTGGCTTATGCTTGTATAATGGACTTTAAACTTTATCAAATGGATGTGAAAAGTGCCTTTCTTAATTGTGATATCCAAGAGGAAGTTTTTGTTAGCCAAACACCTGATTTTGAAAATCCTGATTTTCCAAATCATGTCTACAAGCTAACAAAAGCCCTATATGGGTTGAAACAAGCTCCAAGAGCTTGGTATGAGAAGCTCAACAATTTCCTCATTCAACAAAACTTTTTAAGAGGAAATATTGACAAGACACTTTTTATAAAAACAAATGGAAATGACATCTTGCTGGTCCAAGTTTATGTTGATGACATAATCTTTGGATCTACAAACAATAAATTGTGCAAAGATTTTGAAAACTTAATGAAAGGAAAATTTGAAATGTCAATGATGGGAGAACTATCTTACCTCTTGGGATTTCAAATTAACCAAAGAAAGCATGGCATTTTCATAAGTCAAACTAAATACTGTAATGATTTGTAAAAGAAATTCAATTTTGATAACCTTAAGTCCATTGATACTCCCATGAGTCAAGGAAATCACTTAGATAGAGATGAGAAAGGTAAATCTGTAGATGTAACAAGGTTTAGGGGAATGATAGGATCCTTGCTCTATCTTATAGCAAGAAGACCTGACATCGTGTTCAGTGTCTACATGTGTGCAAGATACCAATCCAATCCAAAAGAGTCTCATCTTAGTGCAGTAAAGAGAATATTCAGATAGCTAATAGGAACTAAAAGTCTAGGTTAGTGATATCCTAAGGGATCAACTTGCACTTTAGTTGGATATTCTGATTCTGATTTTGCTGGATGCAAACTGGACAGGAAAAGTACATCTAGTACTTGTCATATGTTAGGAAACTCCCTTGTGTCTTGGTATAGCAAGAAACAAACTAGCATTGCACTATCAACATCTGAGGCTGAATATATTGCAGCTGGAAGCTGCTGTGCACAGATTCTCTAGATGAAACAACACCTATCTGATTTTGGTGTTGATCTAGGGACTGTACCTATCAAGTGTAATAATACTAGTGCAATAAGCATTACTAAGAATCCACTGATGCATTCTAGAACCAAAAATGAATTTATAAGGGACCAATATCAAAATGGGAACATAAAGCTTGAATATGTCAATACAGCTGATCAGTTAGCTGACATTTTTACCAAAGCTTTACCAAAAGAAAGCTTCCTTCATATTAGGATGAAACTAGGAATCATAGATCCTAGTGAAATCTGATCCCTGTTCCAAATCGACTAAAACATCGATTATCCTATGAATAAATTGAAAATTAGCTTTAGGAAGTCGATTACACAATCGATTTCGAATGCACAGTGTCTAAACCAATGGATTCACAACCCCAAAGAAATCCAAAACCAAAGCTCTGATACCACAATGTAACACCCTGATTTTTAACAGCGAGAGTGTATTTTTTTTTTCAAAACAAATTCATAACACAAAGAAATAAACAAGGAAATAACTTTGAATAAATATTTAAGTCATAACACAACGACAATTAAGTCAACATAATTTACAAGCAGCGGAATAGTTTTTGCAATACAAACTGGTAGGATGGTCCTCGTTCTCATCTGAGGGCAAAGCCCAGATTTCCACAATAGTGTAAAGGGTCACCAACCGAAATTAACAATTAACACATAACATTTAAGTTTTTAAATGCACAAAATGACATTTCAACTTAGCATGCACCTTAAAAGGGTTTCCATATGCTAAACATTCAACATTCAGTATCAAAAACAAGGCTGCTTGTAACAAAACAGCATTGTTGTATTCGAATACAACATCTATGTATTCGAATACAAGGCTGTTTCAACATTCAGTATCAAAAATAGCATGTCTGTATTCGAATACAGCCTTATGTATTCGACTACACATCAAATCAGTAGCAAAACAACATGTCTGTATTCGACTACAACAGTCTGTATTCGACTACACAGTAAGTCAGTGGCAAAAACAACATGTGTGTATTCAAATACAACTTGCTGTATTCGAATACACATCAGACACCAGCAGAAAAATAGCAAAATTCAAAATTTTTCAGGTTTTCCAAGGGTTTCGAAATCAATCAACACTTACAAATCCAAACAATCACTTTTAACAATTATAGCGCAATCACCACGACATCTTGAGTTTCGAAATGGTTTTGTAATCAATCACACTTACAAACAATTCCAAAACATCCACACTTGGCAATTATAACACAATCACCCCGACAACTTAAGTTCAAACACTCAATCATAATCTTGAATCAAACATGACACGCATGCCAAACACACTAATGCGATGCGTATATGCCAAAATGCATGGACTCGGAATTCAAATCAAACTCTATGGGAGTAAAAAATCGTAATTGTACAGTCTCTCATAGACCAACACTTATTACCAAGGTGCCACCTATTATAGACCCGCACGATTTACTAATTTTTAGCCAATCACAAGTCTTAAACCTCAATTCCAAACAAAACCCTTCGCGAGAGGCGTAAATCCTAAACATACAGTTTCTCACGAACGAACACGAGTGCAGTCTCTCATGGACAAACACGGGTGCAGTCTCTCCCGGATAAACACGACTTTCAAGGGTGTAGTCTCTCACGGACAAACACCGGTGTAGTCTCACACAGACAAACACAATTTACTAGGGTGTAGTCTCTCACGGGCAAACACCAGTGCAGTCTCTCACGGACAAACACCTGTGTAGTCTCTCACGGACAAATACAATTTACTAGGGTGTTGTCTGTCACGGAGAAACACCTGTGTAGTCTCTCACGGACAAACACAATTTACCAGGGTGTAGTCTCTCACGGACATACACCAGTGCAGTCTCTCACGGACAAACATAATTTACCTGGGTGTAGTCTCTCACGAACAAACACCATTAAGTAAAGGCAGATATTAAAAGATTCCCCATTTTTAATACCCATTTAACTCTTACAATTCGAACGACAATCATTAAGTAAATGCAGATATTAAGAGATTCCCCATTCTTAATACTCATTTAACTCTAACGATTTTCACTACAAACAATAAGTAAATAGAGTCATTAAAAGATTCCCCATTTTTAATACTCGTTTAACTTATTATTAGATTTGCGGTGATTATTATTATTATTTTCCTTAATTTTGAAAAATGATAACATAATATATCATTTTTGCTAAGTAATAAAATTGGAGTATTAAGAACAATAATTTTGAGTAGATGCATATACATAATTAATACAACATGTGCATACGTGCGTATTATTATTATTATTATTATCTTTACAAGAACAATTCTGAGTGACGGCACTTGCTCCATATTTACTGTTGAATTCTCCAAAGCAACTAGATGGAAACTTGATGAAGAGCTGCATTTTCCACTCAATGTCATACTTTCGTGGCAAAGTCTTAAGAGATCAACTACAAATATTATGAATATCATATTATTTCACAAATCATTCAAACTTTATATAACATAAGTTATAATTCTAATAATAATAATAAGTAGTCATAGATATACCAGATCCATAGACAAGGCTAAAGAGAACAAATAAAATCCCAATTGTTAGGAAAATGTTTCCTATGATCTTCATGATGTTATTTTCAATTGAAATTCAAAAAATATATGTCAGGACTACCTAAAACAAGAGGAATTAAACACACATATAAATACACACACAATGCACATGTTTATATGCATCACAAATATGCACTCTATATTACTTAATAGTTAATTACTTTGATTAAACTTTAAACATGTTCAATATATTTTTAATAAATAATACTATTTTTTATAAAGAAAACAAAATGGTATATATAATTATTAAATATGATTTTCAGTCAAACCTATATAGTATTTATTCAAGAAATTTTTTAATAAATAACTTTTTGAAAGATACATTTTTTTGCTAATTCATAATATAAGTGATTAGATGGTAATGAACAATAAATTTTTATTTAAGATAAATTATTTAAGAGAATTTAAATTTTAAATAAACAATCTTCATTATGATTATACATATATAATGGAATTCTAGATTATTATTGTTCAACTTCCTATTGAATCATAAGATTAAAATTAACAAAAGAAACTATAAATGTCAAATTACTAACTTTATGTATACTACTAACATGTTAATTGCTTAAGTAACCGTTTTCTCTCGTCTTGAATTAAGAAAAAAAAAATACATTTACTCATGCTTGTTAAGTTGAATATTTTGTCTTAAATTTTAAATTATCAAACTCAATATAATTAGAGATGATTAAAAAATTTATATCCACAATATATGGAAATAAAATTATGTTAAATGACATTTAATTTCTTTTAATTATTTTATATATAGTAATTTTATGATAAAGTTTAAAAAATTAAGTTAATGTTTATAAATAATGAAATCATATTTTTCTTATTAAATGATTTATCTTCAAATACGAAAGTTAATAAATAGTTTTTTAATTTATAAAAATAATCTTAATTTATTAGTTTACAAAGAAAATATCTCAAAATGGTTGAGTTTATAAATGTATAGTAGAAGTTACTAAGAAAACAAAATGTTACAAAGTTTATAATTAACACAAAGGTAAGAGAACTTCATGACGTAGTTTTCTATTAGAAGATTAATTAAGTTTACAAATCAAAGTCTCATGCACGTGGGGACGGCTCTTTAATCCCTAATCTCAGTACATTATCAAACAAAATATGTAATATTCCATGGTGTGTACTTTAGCAATTGGAATTTAATTATGGTTAGAAAAACATCTTAGAGATAGGAAGTTCTAGATCTAATTTCAATAATAATATATGAATCGAGCTAGGAGTCTATATTCAACTACCAACGCAGGTATACGCACACATGCACGCACACACACACACAAATTCTGCTTCGAATGTCATACAATTGATTGTTTTTTATGCTTTCAAAATAATTTTATAATTTTTCACATGATCGAACGAAGACATTCTATATATAAAAAGAAAACAAAATGTTACAAAATTTATAATTAACACAAAGATAAGAGAACTTCCTGATGTAGTTTTCTATGAGAAGCACTACAAGAAAAACTCTTTATATCTACGGAAAATTAGCCACGGATCGTAATCCGTAGGTAAATTAATTGTTATCTACGGAAAAACCGTGTGTAATGTTGTATAAAATAATTTTTTTTTATTAATTTCTACGGTAATTTCGTAAGAAAAATTAAAAATTCCGTAGGTAAAGAAAAAAAATACAACTCTGAGTTAAATTTTACAAAATTTTTTCGTATTATTTTAACTATAACTTATCCGTAGGTAATGTCTATTTTTTAAAAAACTTTTTGTTGAGATTTTTAAAAAAAGGTTTAGGTGAAAACAAAATAGGTCTTCACTGTCAAAACCAAGAAAGTCACATTCACATTGCAACCAGAGAACCCTAAGCCCTTCTTCTTCTTCCAACCTCCTCCGAATTGCAACCCGCTCCGTCGACTCAGACCGTTCCGGATGCCGCCTTGATGATCGCTCTCTCAATGTAAGTTATCTTCCTTTATTATCGTGCTGAAATTTCATCGTCGCCCTCACTTAATCGACTCCATTTCGCCTTGATTCTGTAACTTTCGCCATTGCCCTCACTGAATCAACTCCATTTCTATTATCTTTTCATTTTCTGAAATCGATTTTTACTAAAATCGAATCTTACTGAAAAAGCCCCAATTTGTATTGAAAACCCTAACCAGAATCGGACCAAATTTGTTTGATTAAAAATCATTGGCTTAAAGTGTGTTTGGAACAAGCTCTTCTTCTACTGCGTGTTATTAATTCCAATGACATGATTCCTAAAAGTTTTTCTAGATTTACTATTTTGAACAATTTGGTTGGAACCTTCCAGCTTTGAGTTTGAAATAGGAGTGCGATCTCTTTGTTTGTCCACATCCATTCTTCCAGAAGCATTGTCACGAGATTTTCTATTTTCATCAATTGAGGACATGGCACTTTCAGACTGACTAGACAATTTTACAGTCTTGAGTGCATTTGGTGACTTATCAATCCTATGTACATCACGCTCTTTCTTGCTATCAAAAGCATGGTTGGAACCTTCCAGCTTTGAGTTTGAAATAGGAGTGCGATCTCTTTGTTTGTCCACATCCATTCTTCCAGAAGCATTGTCACGAGATTTTCTATTTTCATCAATTGAGGACATGGCACTTTCAGACTGACTAGACAATTTTACAGTCTTGAGTGCATTTGGTGACTTATCAATCCTATGTACATCACGCTCTTTCTTGCTATCAAAAGCATGGTTGGAACCTTCCAGCTTTGAGTTTGAAATAGGAGTGCGATCTCTTTGTTTGTCCACATCCATTCTTCCAGAAGCATTGTCACGAGATTTTCTATTTTCATCAATTGAGGACATGGCACTTTCAGACTGACTAGACAATTTTACAGTCTTGAGTGCATTTGGTGACTTATCAATCCTATGTACATCACGCTCTTTCTTGCTATCAAAAGCATGACCGTTTGTTACCATATCTGATGTGTCCTTTGAGGAAGAAGTTTGTTTGCTGTTTGATTTATTTTTCAGTCTCTTACCCACATTTTTAGCATTAGATTTTGTTTTAGCTTGTTTCAAGGAATCAGAATATTCCATGCTAAAATGACCATCCATATCAGCCCCAGAAAGAACAGTCCCTTGCATTTCCTCCTGCTGCATGACTTTCCCTTCCGTTTGATTTAAAGGACGTCTAGGTGTCTCGGCATTTCCTGGCATAGGATCACAAACATTTGCTTTAAGAGACTTGGCAATAAATGTTTCACTCTTTGAAGCATCCACAAGGCCTTTATCATCTTGAAGTGTTTGTCCTCCACCTTTATTGTTAACTATTTTTATCCCTTTTTTTTCCTTCCCTGGTTTTAGAGGTTCATTCATTCCATTCACGTCCATATTGAATTTATGTGATTATATATATTGGAATGGAAATGTTTCAGGTATTCTAACTGATTTTTGTTCATAATTTCATAGAATGTATTATTAAGTGAATAAAAGTTGTTTATTAATGTGAACTGCCACATGTATAGCACATGATTTAGGGACGTTTTACTTATGTGGTATATGCTATCATTGGCTTAATTATATTTTGGATGTGTTTAAATATATTTGAATTTTTACTGTCTTGTTAACACCTTTGTATGGTGTATTTGTGACTTCAAGGGATGCTTTCTTGTTAACTGGACTTTCATTTGCTAATAGGACTTTCAATTTTGCAGCTGCTGTTAGGACTTTCATTTGCTAGTAGAAATTCCGGTTACAAGTCCCATTATATCCCTAATAGTTGGTATTGAAGACGAAGCACTGCAAGCAAGCCGGTATGTTTCATTCCCTTACTTTCTTTCCCATTATTTTTGGTGCTCAATGAACTAAAGATTGTGATAGTAAATATTGAATGGGCAAAGCGTGATTAATGTCTGTGTCAAAAAAGGGAAGTGAAAGTTGAAAACAGTTACCATATGTGGTAGAGAAAGCAACATGAGTGACATTTAAAGGGAAAGGGGAAGAACGGGAAGGTTCTTGGATTTATAGTGCAAAATATATTTAAGAATCGTAATCTCGTTGTTTGAAACGTGTAATGACGTGTCTTTTTCTTTACGACATATGATGTTGTTATTTGTGATGTACATTGATTTTTTATTAGTAAGATTTGATAATCGTTACTTGTTACACGTCAATAGATAGTAAGAGCATGTTTGATTCAAAGAGAGAGATATTAAGCCAATGATAGCATAAATTTTGATGTGTTAAGGAGGATAACTAAATCTGTAGGTATATATTTTTATTGAAAGGCAGAACATGTGTAAAGATGCAAATAACAGGGGCACTTATTGATTACTACAGTACATATGCAAATAAAGATGATTTGAAGTATTTAATGTATAATGAAATTAAGCATTAAGGATGGAGAGTAAAGGGTGGGTGATGTGTAGCTCATTCCCACAATCCACAAACTGATAGTTAACAATGAGATGCCCCTGTTGGTATCCTCTGCCATCTTTGTCTATTCTGTTAAAATGCTTCTATTTTGTGCTTTTGTTTTGTGCTTCTGTTTTCTACTTCTATTTTTCATTTAAAATTCTTTTGTTTTCTGCTTCTGTTTTCTGCTTCTATTTTTTGCTTCTGTTTTCTACTTCTGTTTTTTGCTTCTATTTTTCATTTAAAATGCTTTTGTTTTCTGCTTCTGTTTGCTGCATCTCTTTTCTGCTTTTGTTTTCTGCTTCTGTTTTCTGCTTTTGTTTTCTGTTTCTGTTAATAGTCAATAATTCATATATATGATGCATATATATGATGGTATAAACACAATAATTCATATCCAAAGAATCCCAAAACAAAATTGTCAAGATATGAATTAATTAGTGTAACTCTTCATGTAAAATTTGAAATTAACCAATTAAATGTGAATTGTCTATTATATGTGAATTATCTATTTTCGGTGAATTATCAATTTGAGGTTTGTATAGATATCCTATTTGATATGTAAAAGTACATTATGTTAACAGTTCCATCGCACCTCAATTCTTTGTTTGTCCTTCAAAGTATGGATGGCTACCACCCAGATCGTAGTTGGGTATATGATAGACTTTATGTTCAACGAGTGGGGTTGAAACCAGCCTTCGCAAAAGGTGTTGAAGAGTTTATAACAAAGGCAATAAGTCGAAATCAATTTGTAAAAGATGGTGGCATTAGATGTCCTTGTCATAATTGTATGTGTAGTGGTGTACTGTCTGCTAGTGAAGTCAAACTTCACTTGTATAGGTTTGGGTTTCAACCTAATTATTGGTATTGGACTGAGCATGGTGAAGAAGCCCCACATATTGACCCAGAAAATGTTCCAAGTAGTAGTGGATATATTAATAATGAAGATCCCTTTACGTTAATGCAACATATGGTCGATGATGCATTTGGTCCAACTTATGACTTCCAAAATATGGGTGATGAGGGCAACGAGGAAGAGATTAATGAAGAGCCCCCAAATAAGGATGCTCAAGACTTTTATGATTTGTTAACTGCTGCAAACAAATCGTTATATGAGGGGGCTTCTGATTCAAATTTCAATATGCGTGAAACTTTTAGCTTGCAAATCAAATTGGAATGTTCCGCAAAAATGTCTTGATTTCTTTGCAAGCATGCTTATAGATGTGTGTCCTTTTAAGGATTCACTTCCAAAAATTTTTTACCAAGCGAAAAAATTGGTGACAATGCTAGGATTGAAGTCTGAGAAAATTGATTGTTGTGTTAAAGGGTGCATGTTGTACTACAAAGAGAATAGTGTAGATATTGAGTGTAGGTTTTGTCATGAACCCCGATATGTTCCTCGTAAGCCTGGGATAGGTAACCACAAAGACATTCCAGTTAAGAGGATGTTCTATATGCCAATCACTCCTAGGTTAAAAATATTGTATGCATCAACGGAAACTGCTGCCCAAATGAGATGGCATCAACATAATAGATCGAGTTCAGGCATTTTACGTCATCCGTCTGATGGGGAAGCTTGGAAGCATTTTGATGCAAGGTATCCAAACTTCGCAAATGAACCCAGAAATGTAAGGCTTGGTCTATGTTCTGATGGCTTCACGCCATACATTCAGGCATCTTCATCCCCATATTCTTGTTGGCCTGTTGTTGTGACCCCGTATAATCTCCCGCCCGAAATGTGCATGACTAAACCATTCATGTTTTTGACTTGGCTCATACCTGGACCATCTAACCCAAAAGCAAACATTGATGTGTATTTACAACCATTAATAGACGAGCTTCAACAATTGTGGAGTGAAGGGGCTTTGACTTATCATATTTCCATGAAACAAAACTTTGTAATGCGGGCAACCTTAATGTGGACAATTAACGATTTTCCTGCTTATGGCATGTTATCTGGATGGAATACCCAAGGTAAGTTGGCTTGTCCGGTGTGTATGGATGGAAATAAGGCATTTACTTTAAAATACGGTGGCAAAAATTCATGGTTTGATTGTCACCGTCGTTTCTTACCTCATAACCATTCATTTAGAAGAAGTAAAAAAGGGTTCACTAAAAATAGGGTTGTGAAGGATGAACCTCCTCCAATATTGACTGGTGAAGAAGTTTGGGGTTGGGTTCACAATTTTCCACGAGTAATAGATAGTTCACATACTAAATTGTTTGGATATGGAGTTAGCCATAATTGGACTAAACGAAGCATATTTTGGGATCTTGCATACTGGAAAGATAATTTATTAAGGCATAATTTAGATGTCATGCACATAGAAAAAAACTTCTTTGATAATGTGTTTAACACTGTCATGAATATCAAGAACAAGACTAAAGACAATGAAAAAGCACGAACGGACTTGGCCATCATTTGCCAACGTAGCGACTTGGAGTTGGTTCCACATGATAATGGAAAACTGACATAACCTAAGGCAAATTATTGCCTTACATCTAGTGAGGCAAAGCAAGTTTGTAAATGGATAAAAGAGCTTAAGATGTCGGATGGGTATGCTTCTAACTTGGCAAGATGTGCAGATGTTAATAGAGGACAAATGAATGGGATGAAAAGCCACGATTGTCATGTATTTATGGAGTGTTTGCTTCCATTTGCATTTAGTTCATTGTCTGACCATGTGTGGAAACCATTAACAGAATTAAGTCAATTCTTTAAGGGCTTGTGCAGCAATACCTTAAGACATGATGAATTGGTCAAATTGGGTGAAAATATTCCATTCATCATATGCAAACTTGAAAGAATCTTTCCACCAGGATTTTTTGATTCAATGGAGTATCTTCCAATTCACCTCCCGTATGAGGCAAAACTTGGTGGTCCAGTTCAATATCGATGGATGTATCCATTTGAAAGGTTATTTATATTCACCATTAAGGATTTCATTTTTTTTCTAGATATTTCCACATTTATTAAGTTATTGCTCTCACTTTTCTAGAATGATGAGTGATTTTAAGTGCACAGTGAAAAACAAGGCTAGAGTGGAAGGCTCAATATGTATGTCATACTTACATCGAGAGACAACATATTTTTGTTCCCACTATTTCAAAACAATCTCTTTGTTTAATAGAAGCCAACGTAATGAAGGGGCAAAATTAAATGATGTTGTCACAACAACACTGTCAATTAGCAATCAATTAGGACGTCCAAGTGGGAAGGCCCAAACACATTGGTTAAGTGATGCTGAAAGAAGGTCTGCTCATGTACACATCCTCATCAATTGCAACGAGGTCAAACCATATATTGAGTAAGTAATCTGTAAGTACACATCCCACATAATTACCAAATACATGTAATAACAATTCTGTCATTATTGACAGCGCCTTTTTGCACTCTAATTCCATTATTGAAGAAGATCCTATATCTCAAACTCGTATACATGGAGAATTCCCAGAATGGTTTCGTGCATATGTAAGTGCTTTATTGAAGTTTGTTGAAGTTTGTTGAAAATAAATTAGAACTTCTCACCTAACTATTGTGAATATCATGTTTGTATAGGCCAGTGACAAGGCAAATGGTGTGACTGACCCTAACTTGTTATCATTAGCTTGGGGTCCTAACTCAATGGTCAAAACTTGGCACAAGTATTATATTAATGGATACAAATTTCACACAAAAGCTTGGTCTCATGGTAAGAAAACCATAAATAGTGGAGTTTATGTGAAAGGGGTTATTGGAGGAGGGGAAGATGATTTCTTTGGAGTTATCCAACATATCTTCGAGTTGGAGTATTACAAATTGCCTCACAAAGGTAGCCTTGTTTTACTGCCAATGGTTTGATCCTAGACGGAACAGAGGAACCAAAGTTCATCCATAATATAATATTGTAGATATCAAGATGAATCAGAAATATGATCTATATGATCCCTTCATAATTGCACAAAAAGCTAGACAAGTGTATTATGTACCTTATCCTGAAATGCGAACTGATAAGCGTCACTGGTCTGCCGTTATCAAAACAAAGCCTATAGGTCATGTAGACGTGGACGGAGTCAATGAGGACATGCCATATCAAGATAAAAGATATGGCACATGTTGAACAATTAACTGAAATTGAAGAAATGGTTGGCTTGCACGATGAAACACATAGCGATGAAGAAGTCAATGTAACGTTTGTTCCAAATATTACAATTGATAATGATAGTGATATGGATGATGAAGATGAGGATGATTCTTCAATTGACCTTTGAATTTTTAGTAAGTATAAATAGTAGTTGATTGTTTATATAAATCTTCATATTCTACCTTTTTATATATTAGTTTTATATTCAAGTTCTTTAATATTGTAGAGTTGATAATCTTGAATACGTCTTGAATTTTGTTTACTATTGTGTGTGCTAATTGTTTTTATTCATGTTATTTTTTTATAGATGACTCCAAAAAAAAAAGATTAGACTCAAGCTTCCTTTGAAGAAAAATCGCATGATTTTACCGCATAAGGTAACTCAAGCAGCTCAGCAGGTACAAGCAACAATTGATCAAGCACCACTAGATGCCAATGCCACCACACCAACCTCACAATATGTGCGACATCCCACACAACAACATTTTAAGCCTCATACCCAACAAGCTGCAGTGCTTCCACTCCCACCTAATGAGGTGCATCAATCTGAACCAATTATAGTGATGATGCCCACACCAAGTTTTGTCCCAAAAGACATTTCCCCTACTATTGATCATTCACCGTCACAACCATTAACATCTATTGCTTCACGACATACTTCAATTTCCGCTAATCCACCACCTTCAAGCCCTAGTTATTGGTAATAAGACTCAAGGGTCAAGATGCTCCAATTTTAGTCATGGGGTTGCGCCTGATGGGAGAATAATGATATGGCTGGATGGTCGAGGGTATGTAACTAGTCCTGATTTAATTTTCATTACTACATGAGGATTATCGTTCGTTTGAATTTATTTTTAAACAAAAATTGTTTACAGGTGGTTACCGTGTAGGGTGGCCTCGAGGGCTCTCACCTCAGTCATTACATCACAGTATGTTGATCCGTATTCTACCTGGGGAGCAATCCCAGAATTAACTTTGGAACGCTGGTTTGACAAATTTGGTGTAAGATTAAATTATATATCTTGTTAATGAGTTGAACTATTATGATACTAATTGCAACATTATAACTTATTTGTAATGTAATGTTGCAGGAGAAAGTTGCTTGGTTGCCTGAGCACAATTTTCAGATTAGGAATATCTTCAATACTAAAGGATCAATGCGTCTTTCTGATATGTTGATGCAAGCGAGAAAGAAGCGCAAGAATTTTAAATTTGGGATTGTGAAAATTTGAGAATAGATGTTGTTGTTACTTATTAGACTTTATCATTGATGTGTTTCTTGTATGTGAATTTTTTGCATGATAAACACATGATATTTATTGCTTTCATCATGTAGAAAGAGATGTTGTTATTACTTATTAGACTTTGTCATTTATGTGTTTATTGTATGTGAATTATTTGCATGATAAGCACATGATATTTATTTGCTATTTTTATTGTTTGGTTGTGTTGTTGTTTTAAAATGCATAGAGCTATTTTGCTGAAATATTTCGTTGTTTTCCTTTGTAGCTGAAATGTGCCTCTCATTTTATTCACGGTTATGTTGTTTTTATTTTTTGTAAGGCTGAAGAGTTAGGTAGAGACCCCACATTGGATGAGGTCTTTTTAAAAACTCACACTAAGAAGAAGGACAACTCTTGGGTTGATGAAAGAGCAAAAAAAACATATGTAAGAAATATTAAATCATTCATTCTTTCATTTGTATTTCTTGTAAAAATAATTTAATTATGTTAAATTATTTATTTTCTATTTAATATTGTAGGAAACATTTCAAGGTAAGTTGCAAGAAGTTTCCAAAAATGGGGAAGCATCTAGTAGTTGTAGCCAAGTGGTTCATGTGGAAGCTCGCTTAGACATATGGGTTGAATCTGTTGGGGGGAAGAATAAAGGGAGGATCTATGGTGCTGGATATAGATCATCACTTTATAGACCAGGTGTCGCAAGTCTAGTCCCAAATTGTCGTCCATCTAGAGGTTGCGCAAATGTCTTGTCTCAACACTCTAACGAGATAGCTGCACAAATAGCAGCATTTGAGGAGCGAGCAAAAGCTGCAGAACACGAGGCACGAGAGGAAGTAAAGAAAGCAGAGCAACGTCGACAAGAGGATGAGCAGCGCACTAAAGAGCTCCAGATACAACTAGCAACATTGGCAAAAAGTGTTGCTTCCATACAGGCAGAGTCATCCCGTCGTCGTCGTCATCCAGATTATGACGAGGATGAGTCTAACAATGATGACGGCGATGAGTAGTATTGGTTTCAGTGTCATTTTCATATAGTAGTTATGACTACATATTTTGCTTAGACTTGTGTAGGCATTATCTATATATTCTTACGATAATGTTGTTATGTGTATTTTGAAACTTTTGCTAGTGACAATGTGCTTACTTTGAGAATTCTGGTAGTGTAAGTTATCCTTATTTTGAAACTTGTGGCAGTCAGGATGTGTATTTTAAAAACACTGTTTATATAAAATTTCACTTTGTTTTGACAATGATGTTTTAATATGCTTACAATTTAATTTAGACATATATTAAAAAAAATACAGCAAACTGTAAAAAATCAAAAAATATATTTAAATAATTTATTCATTACCCACGGACATGTCACAGATAAAATTATAAATATCAAATCTAAAACAATATAATTTGTCACAGAATCACCGCCGGTAATGTTAATTGCGACATGTCTGTAGGTAATTACCTACGACATGTTCGTAGGTAATTTACCTACGAAGTCTCCGTAAGTTATACTACCTAAGGACAATCCTTAAGTAAGTTTATCCTGTTGCTTTTTCGTGGGTAAATATATTCCTACGAGCGATTTAGTTACGAACCCGTGTTCGTAGGTAATCTGTAGGTAACTTTTAGTTACCTACGGACATGCCGTGGGTAAAGACAAAATAAGTCGTAGGTATATCCAGTTTTCTAAGAGAATTTCATAACGTAGTTTTCTAAGAGAACTTCATTACGTAGTTTTCTATGAGAACTTCAAGACGTAATTAACACAAAGAGAGGAAGTTCTAATATCAATAACAATGTATGAATCTAGCTAGGAGTCTATGTTCAACTACGCACACGCGCAAACACACACACACATTTTGCTTCGATAGATATAGACCTCAAGAGATATATACCTCAATGCACTAAACCAAAAGTGGAGAAATACTATTTCAATACATTACCAAACAATTCCTCAAATTCTCATGCACGTTGGGACAGATCTTTAATCCCTAATCTCAATACATTACCAAACAATTCCTCAATAGTTTGAAAATATGTAATATTCCGTGGTGTGTACTTTAGCAATTGAAATTTAATTATGGTTAGAAAAACATCTTAGAGATAGGAAGTTCTAATTTCAATAATAATGTTTGAATCTAGCTAGGAGTCTATGTTCAACTACACACGCACGAACACATGCACACGCGCGCACACACACACACATATTATGTTTCGATAGATATATACCTCAATGCACTAAATCAAAAGTTGAGAAATGTTGTCTCAATACATTACCAAACAATTCCTCAAAGTGTCATGCACCTGGGGACGACTCTTTAATCCCTAATCTTAATACATTACTAAACAATTCCTCAATAGTTTGAAAATATGTAATCTTTCGTGGTGTGTACATAAGCAAATTGGAATTTAATTATGGTTAGAAAAACATATTAGAGATAGGAAGTTATGATTTCAATAATAACATATGAATCTAGCAAGGAATCTATGTTCAACTACGCACGCACGTAGAACCACACGCGCGCGCATATACGCACATGCATTATGCTTCAAATGTCACACAAAATATTTCTTTATCTTGATCAATAAGTGTTTTGCTAAGAATGTCACACAAAATAACACTATTTTATTAAAATCAAAGAAAGAGTTATGTACGTAAAATTTTTATCATGTCCATTTACATCATGTCCATTTACAAACCAAAACAATCAGACTTTGTTAATATTGTAATTAATGTGTTTCAATCATTATGGCCAGTATGTACAAATAAAAAAAAAAGTTAAGTATATATTTATACACTATACACATACATCATGTATATTATGATTATGATACTAAAGATTTTTATGTATAACCGAAATATATAGTACTTTCAAACAAATTGCATAAATTCTTTCACAATTATTTGATTTGACTATATTATAAATTTCATTTAGTTCACTCATTGGTACAAATATTTGTTTCAACCAATTGATTGTTTTTTATGCTTTCAAAATAATTTTATAATTTTTCACATGATCGAATGAAGACATTGTAGATATAGAACTCACTAAGAAAACCAAATGTTATAAAATTTATAATTAACACAAAGATAAGAGGACTTCATGACATAGTTTTCTAGGAGAAGATTAATGAAGTTTACAAATCAAATTTCATGACGTAGGTTTCTAAGAGAACTTCATGACATAGTTTTCTATAATAACATCATGATGTAATTAACACAAAGATACGAAGTTCTAATTTCAATAATAATGTATGAGTCTAACTAGGAGTATATGTTCAATTACGCACGCTCCCACACGCACACACACAAACATTCCACTTTGATGGATATAGAATTCAATAGATATAGACCTGAATGCACTAACCAAAAGTGGAGAAATACTACCTCTATACATTACCAAACAATTCCTCAAAGTCTCATACACATGGGGACGGCACTTTTAATCCCTAATCTCAATACATTACCAAACAATTGCTCAATAGTTTGAAAATATGTAATATTCCATGGTTTCTACATTAGCAATTGGAATTTAATTATGGTTAGAAAAATATCATAGAGATAGGAAGTTCTAATTTCAATAATATTATATGAATCTAGCTAGGAGTCTATGTTCAACAACACACACACGCATGCAGGCCCACCGGACGCACACGCGCACACACATTCTAACTCGATAGATATAGACCTCAATGCACTAAATCAAAAGTGGAAAAATACTATGTCAATATATTACCAAACAATTCCTCAAAGTCTCATGCTCGTCGGGACGACTCTTTAATCTCTAATCTCAATACATTACCAAAAAATTCCTTAATAGTTTGAAAATATGTAGTATTTCATGGTTACATAAGCAATTGGTATTTAATTATGGTTAGAAAAACATCTTAGAGATAGGAAGTTCTAATTCCAATAATAATGTATGAATCTAGCTAGGAGTCTATATTCAATTACGCACGCACACACAAACACACAAAGATACACATTCTGCTTTAATAGATATAGACCTCAATGCACTAAACCAAAAGTGGAGAAATACAATCTCGATACTTTACCAAATAATTCCTCAAAATCTCATACACGTGGGGACGACTCTTTTAATCCCTAATCTCAATACATTACCAAATAATTGCTCAATAGTTTGAAAATATGTAATATTCCATGGTTTCTACATTAGCAATTGGAATTTAATTATGGTTTGAAAAATATCTTAGAGATAGGAAGTTCTAATTTCAATAATATTATAGGAATCTAGCTAGGAGTCTATGTTCAACTACATACACACGCACGCAGGCCCATCGGACGCACACGCACACCCACACACATATTCACACACACATTCTACTTCGATAGATATAGACTTCAATAGATATAGACCTCAATGCACTAAATCAAAAGTTGAAAAATACTATCTCAATATATTACCAAACAATTCCTCAATGTCTCATGCACGTCGGGACGACTCTTTAATCACTAATCGCAATACATTACCAAAAAATTCCTCAATAGTTTGAAAATATGTAATATTCCATTGTTACATAAGCAATTGGTATTTAATTATGGTTAGAAAAACATCTTAGAGATAGGAAGTTCTAATTTCAATAATAATGTATGAATCTAGCTAGGAGTCTATATTCAATTACACACGTACAAATGAACGCGCACACACACACACAGATACACATTCTGCTTTGATAGATATAGTCCTCAATGCACAAAACCAAAATTGGAGAAATACTATCTCGATACATTACCAAATAATTCCTCAAAGTCTCATTCACGTGGGGATGGCTCTTTTATCCATAACCTCAATAAGTTACCAAACAATTCCTCAATAGTTTGAAAATATATAATATTCCACGGTGTGTACATTAGCAATTGGAATTTAATTATGGTTAGAAAAACATCCTAGAGATAGGAAGTTCTAATTTAATTAATAATGTATAAAGCTAACTAGGAGTCTATGTTCAACTACGTGTAACACCCCAATTTCTCATTACTTTATTTTAAATAGTATAATGATACAATATTATATTTTATTTTTATTTTTATATGTGAGTGTGAATATGTGTTCAAATCTCTTTAGGTGTGTCTATGTGTTTGCCTTAGTAATTGATTTAAATCATTGATTTTAATTGTATGTAACTTAATAAAATTATATATATATATATATTTAAATAAAATACTATAAGGAGTGAAATTGTGTTGCTATATTAATTTATTATTTATCACTAACAGAGTAAGTTATTATTAATAATAATAATAATAATAATAATAATAATAATAATAATAATAATAATAATAATTCTAATAGTGGGAAGGGATTATGGCAATAACCAGCCCATGTTTTGTGAACAGGCCCGGATAACAAAACCTAAATCCACTAATATATATATATATATAGATAAGAGGCTACAGGATGACATATCACTCTGCCTCCTGTTCCGAAAAGAAAAATTGGCTGGGCACATGCTATATTCCACAAATTCCCAAAACAGAAGAGAAATAGTAGGAAGTGTGTTGTTGTTGTACTGTACGCCGCGCTACTTTCCAAAAGGGTCATAACAGAATGATCGGTTGCTGCCTTGTAGCCTCCGCTCTCATTTCATTAACCAAAACAATATATTGATTTAAAAAAAAAACCAGGTACACCTTCCCAATTCCATCAAATATATTAGAATAGGATAATTATATCAATATTGGGCTGTTAATCAAAGTGTGGTAAATGTTGGATAGTATGTATGCAGCCCTAGTTACTATATCGAATTATACGAGTATATAGCATATATGTCGTTATTTCAATTTTCAGTAATATCTACGTTTTATGATTAGACCATCGTAACACTAAGCATGTGTCCCTTTATTCTAATTTTTAGGATTAGACATACCACTGAACTATGAATGAATGTATATTCAAAATTTACTTATTTATTTATTATTTATTTTATAATTTATTTATTCATTATTTATTTATTCAATTACTTAATTATTTACTTATTTATGATTTATTTATTTATCATTTACTTTATTATTTATTTACTCAATTACTTATTTATTTATTATTTATTTTGTTATTTATTTATTTAATTATTATTTAATTATTATTTATTTTTTAATTTACGTATTTATTAATTATTAAATTTTTATTGATTCATTTTATTATCTATTTATTCATTCACTTATTTATTTATTTATTTAT
>JBBPBT010001050.1:2041990-2059785 GCA_037974875.1 Cicer bijugum
TTCATTACTTATTTATTCATTACTTATTTATTTATTTATTTATTTATTCATTACTTATTTATTCATTTACTTATTTATTATTTATTTTATTATTTAATTATTTATTTAATTATCTATTTATTTATTTATTATTTATTTGTTTACTTATTTATTTATTATTTATTTTATTATTTATTTATTTACTTATTTATTTATTGTTTCCTTATTCATTTACTTATTTATTTATTTTATTTATTATTTTATTACTTATTCATTTACTTATTCGTTTATTTATTATTTATTTTATTTATTCATTTACTTATCTATTTATTTATTGTTTATTTTGTTTATTTATTTCTTTATTTATTGATAGTAATTAGTTTATTTGTATTTGGCGGTTGTGTGGCTATAATTCGTTTGTGGACTATTAGAGACGACGACCAACAGAGAAACGACCCGTTAGCAGACCAGATTCATTGGACGAAATCTTCAGTGAGGTAAGGGGTGAGATGAGGTACTATTTTATGAGTATAAAATAACATGAGATGAACGGGAATGCCGAAATTCCCAAATGTTCATTCGGGACTTATCACGTACAGTGGAGCCCTATTGAGTAATAATAATTAATTAATAAAATGGGAAAGGTAAAAGTGAGGACTAAAATGTAATTTAGCAACCTATAGAATTGTCGTGAATTTATATCAAGATTGCATGCTGTTTGATTTTATGAAATCTTATGCTGATTGTTAATGTATGAATGATATGTACTTGAATGTTTTTGTCACTTGATTGAAATTGTGATATTACTACAATGTGCCACCTATTGAATTCTTATTATGTGATTGATGAAATTGGATTGTGTATTGTGAGTAGTGTAAACCAAATATTGTGATTTTATTGTGATTGACTGATAACGATATATAATGATGAATATTGTGAAGTCAAACGGAAACTTAGTGAGTTGTGATGATCGAGTAAGTCTGAGATATGTGTTGTAGATTTTGGAGTTAGGATAGTTTTTTCACCATATAGGGAGGGTCTGACAAACCTGGTGATTTGGTGAAGTACAACTAAATGAGCCTAATCGTGGAGGGCTACAGTCGAACTGTAAAGTAAGACTGATAGACCTTGGGGGTACACCTAGTTGGGAATTCCTAAGTGGATTAGTGGGTAATTCCCTAAGGTCGGGAACTACCGTGCCTGTAAGACCCATAATTTTTAAGTGTACTTTATGTATTTTGGTGTATTTTCGGTATTGAACTCAGAGGCTTTTTAGCCAAAGTTATTAATATTTTGGAGTTTGTATGACCAAGAAGATAATTTGATGGCCGATTAGAATTACTCGTCGGTAAATAAATTAAATTAACTGCGATGAATCTTTTGCGAAGAGTTTAATGCGTTATGGGTGAAAGGGTAATTTAATAAATATCTAAAGATTTGGAGATATTTGTTAATTATTATTAATATATATATATATATATATATATATATATATATATATATATATATATATATAGAAAAGGAAAGGAAGGAAATAGAAAGAAAATAAATAGAAAGGAAAGAAAAAGGGAGAAAGGAAAAGCAAAGGAAAGAAAACAGAGAAAACTCCATCTTCTCCTCTGCCTCGCGAAAACCATTTCTCTCCCTTCCTCCATTGTTGCTCGTTTTTGCTTTCTTTTCTTTCCTTGGAGTTCGAAATTGATAGTGGGTGATAGGACAAGGATTTCTCAACTTCACTATTCCTCTTTGATTCGAAAACGGAGAAAAACGGTATTAGGGATTCAAACACAAACCTCCCCGTTTCACCTAGATCTAAGCTTCGTTTCAAGAAGTGATAGAAGGGAAGGTTGCTCACCTCCGTGCTACGGTGCTAGTGGACCAACTTTGGAAGCGGCGTTGCGAGCGAAGATTTTACCGGATTTGCTCACGGTACCGTAATCAAACGAAAAAGCTAAAGTGAAGGTAAGGTCTCCTTCGAAACTTTTAGTTTGCATTTAGGGCCTTATCTGTGTTTGTGTGGAAAAGGATTTGGTTAGGGTTAAAGTGATGATTTGGGGGAAAATGTATCTAAGGCTTTATGGGTAAAATCTTAGAGTTAGGTTTTGGTTATATTGATGAATGTTTCGTGGAAAATGAATTTAAACTCATTTATGTATGATTTTGAGTAAATGAAACTTGTGTGTTTGAGTGGTGGATTGTGTTGATTTGTGTTCGTTGTTTCTGAGATTGTGATAATTTGATTGCTTGCGTGTTCTCCTTGTATATTTATATTGTTACATAATTTCGATACTCACCCCTCGTTGTTTATGTTTGGCGTTTGCGACGGACGCAGACGAGTTGTAAGTTGCAGGTGATGACTAATTCCATCAGAGAGGCGGAAGCCGTCACATCTTGGAGACTCTATTTATATGCATTGTATTGACGTTATTTTGAATATTTTTACTTTGGGAATTTCCGCTCTGATAGTGACATCGGGTGGGGACTTTATTCACACTGAATTTAAAACATAAGTACGTGTACTTCAAAAAGGATTTTGTTGTTTGATATTATGATTTCGATGTCATTATGTTTGATGGAATTTTGGATTTATGTGACATGTTTATTATTAAGTGATATTCTCTATAAAAAATATTTTTTTTGGGGTTTAGGGTGTCACATTAGTGGTATCAGAGTTGGTCTGTCCAATCAGACTGTAAATGTGTTATGTGTTCTCTATGTTTCCTAGTGTACTCTGTTATGTATTTTGTAGTTATGGTCATTATTGTGTTAGTATTGTAGAGCTAAGTTAGGTCCTCACTTCCCTAAGGGTCTCACTATATTCGATTGGCTTATCTGATTGATGTAGGTAGTGATGGCTGGTGGAAGGAATGATGCTGCGATTGTTGAGGCTCTATTGTCTATGGCAGGAGTTACAGCGCAGGCTCTCCAAGCTTTGGCTGAATCTCAAGCTACTGCACAAGCCTCTGCGCAAGCTGCTACCCAAGCTGCACAGATTGCTGCTCAAGTTGTTGCTGAAGCTACTAGCTACAAGGGTGGCCAAGGAAATGTGCAAATAAAGGAATTCATGGTGATGGATCGATTTCACAAGGCTAACCCCCCATCATTTGAAGGTCACTATAATCCTGATGGAGCTCAAAAGTGGTTACAAGGGGTTGAGAAAATTTTCAGAGGAGTGGCATGTCCCGGAGGTCAGAAAATGCATCTTGGTACTTTTATGTTGACGGAAGAAGCTGAACATTGGTGGGATAATGCACGCCAACGTTTAGAGAATGTAGGGACTGCAATTACTTGGGCTATATTCAAGAACATGTTTCTAATTAAGTATTTCCCTGAAGATATCCGTAATATAAGGAGATGGAATTTGTTAAATTGGAACAGGGGAATATGTCAGTAGTGGAGTATGCTGCTAAGTTCGAGGAATTATCCAGGTACTATCCACTCTATGTTGGAGAAGCAGGAGAAAAGTCTAAGTGCATCAAGTTTGAAATGGGACTCAGGCCAGAGATCACGAAACAGGTTGGAATGCAAGAGATCCGCGACTTTCCTACCATAGTGAATAAGAGTTGGATTTATGATGAGGATAGCCGTGCTGAAAAGGCACATTACCGAAACACTGGAATCATGAAGGACAAGAGGCCTATGCATCATAATAGAGAAAAACCTTACTCTTTCCCTCCTAGTAGATCTGGAAGTCGTTTGAATTATCAACAACATAGTTTTTCAGCTGGAAAAGGAGCTAGTAGTGGTAATGGAAAAGGAAATGGGAACAATTATAGTTATGGGAGTGGTAGAGGAAACCCCAATGGACGAGGAGTTAGTAACGGAAATAGTAACAACATGAGTCAAGTCTCACGCAACAACAATGGTAATAATGGTTATCTAGCTACTCCTATCCGATGTAGCAGGTGTGGAAAGCAGGGTCACATGACATATGAATGTAGAGATGCTGGAATTACTTGTTTTAATTGTCAACAACAAGGCCACATTAGCACCACATGCCCTTACCCAAGGAAGACTCCACAGTCTGGAAACCAGAGTTCCCAAGCCAGCCGACCTAAATCCAATGGAAGATTATTTGCCCTCAGTGGTACAGGAGCGTCTGAGAAAGACAACTTGATCCAAGGTTCATGTCTCATAAGTGATACTCCTTTATTTGTACTATTTGATTGTGGTGCCACTCATTCTTTTGTTTCTCTTGATTGTGTTAGACGTTTAGGACTACATGTATCTCGTTTATAGTATGAGTTGATTGTGAATACCCCAACAAGTGATTCTGTTGATACCTCTAGTGTTTGTCTTAACATTTCTATCCATGTGTGTGGAAGGGACTTTCGAGTTGACTTAGTGTGTCTACCTTTGCGTCTGGTTGATGTGATTCTTGGTATGGATTGGTTATCTGCCAACCGTGTCCGCGTAGATTTTTTTAGTAAAACCATTGAATTCATGGAGTCAGAAGAGAGGGATAAGCCTAGCAATATATCCACCAACCAAGTGAAGGCACTCTTGAAAGAAGATGCCCAGTTATACATGATCCTTGCCTCATTGGATTTTGAAGAAAAAGTGGTAATACGAGATGTTCCTATTGTGTGTGAATTCCCTGAAGTATTATCTGAAGATGTCACTAGTTTACCACCAGAGCGTGAAATTGAGTTTAGCATTGACCTGGTACTGGACCCATATCCATGGCACTATATAGGATGTCTCCCTTAGAATTGTCTGAGCTTAAGAAACAATTGGAAGTGCTTTTAGATAAAAATTTATAAGACCTAGTGTTTCACCATGGGGTGCACCTGTGTTGTTGGTTAAGAAGAAGGATGGCTCTATGAGGTTATGCGTAGATTATCGTCGACTTAATAAAGTGACAATCAAGAATAAGTATCCGCTACCTAGGATAGATGACCTTATGGATCAATTGAGAGGATCATGTGTGTTTAGTAAGATCGATCTGAGGTCAGGTTACCATCAGATCCGAGTCAAACCTTTTGATACCCCTAAGACCGCCTTTAGGACCCGTTATGGCCATTACGAGTATTTGGTTATGCCTTTTGGTGTGACTAACGCACCAGTAGTGTTTATGGATTACATGATTCGGATCTTTCATCCTTACCTAGACTCTTTTGTGGTTGTGTTTATAGATGATATCTTAGTGTACTCTAAGACTAAGGAAGAGCATGGTGAACATCTAAGGATAGTCTTGAAAACCCTTAAGGAGAAACAATTATTTGCCAAGTTGTCTAAGTGTGAATTTTGGTTAGAGGAAGTAAGTTTCCTAGGACATATAATTTCAAAAGGTGGAATAGCTATTGATCCTACCAAAGTGGAGAGTGTCTTAGAATGGAAAGCACCTAAATCAGTGACTGAGATTAGGAGTTTCCTAGGATTGGCAGGTTATTATCGTAGGTTCATAGAAGGATTCTCCAGGTTGGCCTTACCTTTGACAAAGTTGACCCGTAAAGGGGAATTGTTCGTGTGGGATACTCATTGTGAGAATAGTTTCCAAGAGCTTAAGAAACGATTGACCTCTACACCAATCTTAGTATTACCTGACTTGAGTGAACCTTTTGTAGTATATTGTGATGCGTGTGGTTCCGGATTAGGTGGAGTACTTATGCAGGATGGAAAGGTAGTAGCATATGCTTCTAAGCAACTGAAGATTCATGAGAGAAACTACCCTACCCATGACCTAGAACTAGCAGCAATTGTCTTTGTACTTAAGATATGGAGACATTATTTATATGGATCTAGATTTGAGGTTTTTAGTGACCATAAGAGCCTTAAGTATCTTTTTGATCAGAAGGAGTTGAACATGAGACAACGTAGGTGGATGGAATTCCTTAAAGATTTTGATTTTGAGCTTAAATATCACCCTGGAAAGGCCAATGTAGTGGCTGATGCCTTGAGTAGGAAGACTTTGAGTGTGTCCGCCTTAATGGTTAAGCATAGTGAGTTGTTGGAACAATTTAGAGACCTTAGTTTAGTTTGTGAAGTGACACCAAAAAGTATTAAATTGGGCATGTTGAAGGTAACTAGTGGACTATTGGAAGAGATTGAAGAGAGTCAGAAGTTGGATTTATAACTTTTAGATAAGTTACAGTCGATTGACCAAGGGAGAGAACCTGACTTTAAAATAGGTGTGGATGGAATTTTGAGATTTAAGGAGAGGATTTGTGTTCCCAATGTAGAGGAGTTAAGAAAGATGATCTTAGAGGAAGGACATAGGAGTTGTCTAAGTATTCACCCTAGAGCCACAAAGATGTATAAGGACCTCAAGAAGATATTTTGGTGGCCTAAAAGGAAAAGAGATGTTGTTGAGTTTGTGTATGCTTGTTTGACCTGCCAAAAATCTGAGGTACAACACCAAAAACCTTCAGGTTTTATGCAACCTTTGTTTATTCCCGAATGGAAGTGGGATAGCATCTCTATGGACTTTGTTGTAGGCTTACCTCGAACTCCAAAAAGGTACGATAGCATTTGGGTCATTGTGGATAGATTAACTAAGTTTGCTCACTTTATTCCGATAAACATAACTTATTCTATGGAAAGGTTGGCTGAAATATACATAAAGGAAATTGTGAAGTTGCATGGAATCCCATCAAGTATAGTCTCAAACAGAGACCCTAGGTTTACCTCTAAGTTCTGGCAAGGTTTACAAAGCGCTTTAGGTACGAACCTTAGGATGAGTTCAGCATACCACCCACAGACAGATGGTCAAACTGAGCGAAGCAATCAATCCCTAGAAGACTTGTTGAGAGCTTGTGTTTTGGAACAAAATGGAAGTTGGGATAGATTTTTGCCACTTATAGAGTTTACCTATAACAATAGTTTCCACTCTAGCATTGGAATGACCCCTTTTGAGGCGTTGTATGGGAGAAGATGTAGGACCCCTCTGTGTTGGTTTGAGACGGGTGATAACCTTGTGTTAGGACCTGAGATTGTTCAACAAACAACCGATAAAGTAAAAATGATTCAAGAAAAGATGAGAGCATCTCAAAGTAGGCAAAAGAGTTACAATGATAAAAGAAAGAAAAACCTCGAATTTCAAGAAGGTGATCATGTATTTCTGAGAGTTACTCCAACAACTGGGGTTGGTCGCGCATTAAAAATGCGAAAGCTTACACCTCGGTTTATAGGACCTTACCAAATTCTCAAACGCATCGGTAACGTAGCATATCAGATCGTGTTGCCTCCGTATCTTTCTAATCTCCATAGTGTCTTTCATGTGTCTCAACTTTGCAAGTACATTTTCGATCCCTCACACGTGATTGAGTCAGACAAGGTCCAAATAAAAGAGAATTTAACTTTTGAGACCTTACCGCTACGGATTGAGGACCAAAAGACCAAAGAATTAAGGGGTAAGGCGATTTCATTGGTTAAGGTTGTCTGGGGAGGTGCTACTAGTGAAAGTGCTACGTGGGAGGTCGAAAGCCAGATGCGCGATTCTTATCCCGAACTATTTCCGTCAGGTAAATTTCGAGGACGAAATTTTCTTCAACAGGGGGAGAAATGTAACACCCCAATTTCTCATTACCTTATTTTAAATAGTATAATGATACAATATTATATTTTATTTTTATTTTTATATATGAGTGTTAATATGTGTTCTAATCTCTTTAGGTGTGTCTATGTGTTTGCCTTAGTACTTGATTTAAATCATTGATTTTAATTGTATGTAACTTAATAGAATTTTATATATATATATATATATATATATATATATATATATATATATATATATATATATATATATATATATATATATATATATATAGATGAGAGGCTATAGGATGACATATCACTCTGCCTCCTGTTCCGAAAAGAAAAATTGGTTGGGCACATGCTATATTCCACAAATTCCCAAAACAGAAGAGAAATAGTAGGAAGTGTGTTGTTGTACTGTACGCCGCGCTACTTTCCAAAAGGGACATAACAGAATGATCGATTGCTGCCTTGTAGCCTCCACTCTCATTTCATTAACTAAAACAATATATTGATTTCAAAAAAAACCAGGTACACCTTCCCAATTCCATCAAATATATTAGAATAGGATAATTATATCAATATTGGGCTATTAATCAAAGTGTGGTAAATGTTGGATAGTATGTATGCAGTCCTAGTTACTATATCGAATTATACGAGTGCATAGCATATATGCCGTTATTTCTATTTTCAGTAATATCTAAGTTTTATGATCAGACCATCGTAACACTAAGCATGTGTCCCTTTATTCTAATTTTTAGGATTAGACATACCACTGAACTATGACTGAATGTATATTCAAAATTTACTTAATTTACTTATTTATTTATTTATTATTTATTTTATTATTTATTTATTCATTATTTATTTATTCAATTACTTATTTATTTATTTATTATTTATTTATTTATCATTTATTTTATTATTTATTTACTCAATTACTTATTTATTTATTATTCATTTTGTTATTTATTTATTTAATTATTATTTATTTATTATTTATTTATTAATTTACGTATTTATTCATTAGTAAATTTTTATAAAATTCATTTTATTATCTATTTATTCATCTACTTATTTATTTATTTATCATTTATTTTATTATTTATTTATTCATTTACTTATTTATTTATTATTTATTTTGTTATTTATTTATATACTTATTTATTGCTCATTTATTAATTTATGTATTTATTTATTTAAGAATTTCCATGTCATAAGCCTTTATACCAGCTTTTTCTAATTCTATATTTATTTACTTAATTATTTATTTATTATTTACTTTATCAGGTATTTATTCATTTATTTATCTATTTATTTATTATTTATTTATTTATTTACTTATTTAGTTTGTGATTTATTATTTATTTGATTAATTATTTTCTGGATCGTGTTTCCACATGGACAGCTTATGCGGAGACAAGAATGAGTATTTATTTGACAATTTCCGCATGCACACAAACTTCTCATGCAAAAACCTTCAATTAAAATTTTAAATAAGATTAATTACCAATACATTTAATTAATTACCAATAAATGCAATTAAAAGTATTTTTTTACCTTATGTACAAGCACATCACAGTAGCACTGAGCTCCTTATGTTCGAGAAGTTCGTATACGTGCTCCTTTTCGAGCAATTCCTCATACTCATCTCCGAATATATCTTTATTCATGTGTATCATGCGCGAATCGTCGCTGCTGCAGAACTTGTTTTTTACTTGCTTGTCAAGATACGCCCCGTATTTACCAAGGCGTGGCTGACTTATTGTAGGAGCAGCAGCAACAGCGACTGATTTCCCACGATCCAGTTTTTTTCTTGCTGCAAGTTTGGCAGCTTTATTGGCAGTTTTATTGGCCTCCGGTCTTTGTAATTTGGGAGCTCTACTAACCTCCAATTTTTGAGGTTTGCTGCCTTTTTTTGGATGTGCGGGAGGTTTATTTATTTGGACCTACAAAAATAAGGTTAAATGTTAGTTTATTGAATCTGAAAAAATTGACAAAGCTTATGCAATAAATGTGACAAACCTTTTTGGGAGACGTAACTGATTCGTTTCTGGGATGGCTTTTAACGAGGGCAACAAGGTTCGTGGGCCATGCCACGTAACTACCAACAGCTTCGCCCAAAATCTGCATATCAATGTCGTTGTCCGGTATCGGCAACGGTGCAGTTGGTTCGAAGGCAACAGTAGGCGATACTTTGACATGGCCCGCAGGGATCGGAGTATTGTGCAATACTTCTCCCAAAGTATTGTACAATTTACCTTTTCCCACCTTCCGATGAGTGGGCGAGGACAAGTATAGGAAACATGTAGTAAACCCTAAATAAATAGTTAAAACATAAGTACAGTTAATATATAATATTGTTTAATGCATAAGTAATTACATAAGCAAGTAAGTAATTAATTACCTCGGGAATAATTTTCAAACCGACGTTGCAACTCCCGCTTTCACTCTCCATTTGTATTTCACCTTGGAGCTGATCCGGGAGTTGCTTGTCTTTATTCTTATTCACCAAGAGTGCCACTTGCTCAGATAGGATTCTGAGCTTCTCTAATACTTCCTCGTTGGAAGGTTTTTGGCGCTTCTCTTGAGGAAAAAAGCTTCTCGGAGTTACGCCAAATCCCTTTCCCCTAACTCGACTGGAATATTCAGGAACATTAAAAACTTTGCCCAGAATATCCCTGCAAGTAGCCTTGTTGCCCTCTTCATGTTCAGAACTTTGTTCGATCGTCTCCTAAAATACATGTAACATTAAAATAGTTAAGTTCATTAGCATTTTTAAAATACAATATTAAAAAGTATTCAAGTGATAAATACAATATTAAAGTCATAATATACTTACACAAAGTTCTATTACTTTTTGAACATTTTCGTTATCAACCACTCCATCCTTATTTACCCGAGCTTCCTTCCACAAGATATGACGATCCAATGGTTGATCGGATTGGGTCTCTTGTCGCTATTCGTTAAAACAAAATATTAATTAGAAACTATAGGTTATAATACAAATTCCCTCAACCATTGATGTTACACTAGCTTACAAGATTTTGGTCTAGCCGTGCATATCCCATACGTGATCTTCTGTATGGGTGCATCGGGTTGCTTGCCCTCTCGCGATTTGCCTTACTAATATTCTGTATAAAAAAATAGCAATTATGTAAAAATTTAAAATACGCTACGAATATGAATCAGAAAACACACAAATGCAAATAAATTAATCACTTACGACAAATGCGGGGTCAGTACGTTTGGAAACAAATGCTTTCCATTCATCATTTGATATATAATGTTGATATATCTTAGGAGGTTCAGCACTTGTGTTTCCTTCTCTATCTTTTAGATAGAAATTTGAGAGATGCGATCTAAATCCCCGATGGATTTTTCCCGCAACTCTCAAAACGTAATTCTTTCTTCCTTCATCAAGGACAAAAGTTGTCTGCAATGAAAAAAATTATAAGTAAAGTATTTCAATGAAAATATTTATAAATGACAAAAGATTGGATCAAAAAATTTACTTGAATATCATTCCATATGATATATTTGGCATCCTTCAACGCCTTATCTCTCCAATCGTCAATGGTAATAGGAATATTTTCTCGAACAATAGCCCCAATGTAACTTACAAACATTGCGCTGTTGGGCTCAATTGGCTGACCACTTTCATTCCAGCCAACCTAATAAACTCATATAGTAAGTACATGCTATTAAAAAAAGCTAAAAAAATACACAGCAAATAGAGTATAGTATAGTATAACCTTAAACTTTGTGCCATTGCTCCTTGCTTTAATCACCTTTTGCATTATAGTTGCACCACGTTTGACTTCAGTTTCATAAGCCTTAGAGGTGCCAACTTCTTCATTTTGACATCCTATTTCTTTGTTTGTATCCATTTAACTACAACAAGTTCAACATGCAGTTTAATATAACATCAATAAGCTCAACATGCATCATGCATTATTCTAAACAACCTCAACATGTATCAGTATATATATTTTAAACAAGCTCAATATGCATTTTAATCATTACAAAAAATAAATAACATCAATACCTGAATAATGGTTGGAAGAAAGATGAAATGCGAAGAAAAGAGCGAACACAGAAATTTCACAGCAATAAGGTTCACAGAAAAACGTTTTGAAGAAATACATAATGAGGGTTACGTATTTCAATGAAAATATAAGGTTCGAAATGATCTTGGATGGAAATAAGGTTCGAAATGAAGGAGATGATCGTGGAAAAATAGTTCGTAATGGACAGGATTATAGGGTTTGCAAAAGAAGAGAAGAACGATGAAGGTTTCAATGATAGTGTAGTTTACGTAATGAAGAGGAAACTGAAGAGGTTACTGTTATATATATAACCCTTTTACAACGCTTTTTTATAACCCTTTTACAGCGCTTTTCCAAAGAGCGCTCTAAAAGGCCTACCCTTTTACAGCGCTTGTTAAAAAAGTGCTCTAAAAAGCGTCCTTACAGCGCTTGTTTTTTTAAAGCCTTTTACAGCGCTTGTCAAAAGAGCGCTATAAAAAACATCCTTATTAAAATTTTTAAAAGGCTCTTTTACAGCGCTTTTATCAACAAGCGCTGTAAAAGGCCTCATTGTTTTTTTAAAAGCCTTTTACAGCGCTTCCTCAAAGAAGCGCTGTAAAAGACATCCTTATTTAAATTTTTAAAAGGCTCTTTTACAGCGCTTTTATCAACAAGCGCTGTAAAAGGCCTTATTATGTTATTTTTTTGTTTTGCTATGTTATTTTTTAAACAAGCTCTGCAAAACCCACCAAAATCTCTTCCTCTTCACCAAACTCCACCTCAAAGTCCTTTTATGCATCTTCTTCGCAAACATCAAAGCTTACTCTTTCAATCTCCACCTCAACACCCTTTTTATCTCTTTACATTCCCTTTCATTCTTAAATCGTAACTTGATCTTCATGTTCATTGCCATTTTGCGAAAAATGGTTTGTTAACAATGGGTCTGATGTTTTTTGTTAACAATGTGTCTGATGTTTTTGTTAACAATGGGTCTGATGTTTTTGTTAACAATGTATTTTTGGGGATTCCCATGATGCGTACAAGGTGTTTGAAGAAAATCCTGTTAGAGAAAGTCATGTTAGCTATCTGATGAATATTATTTTTAAAGCCTTTTAAAGCCTTTTACAGCGCTTGTTCACATAAGCGCTATAAAAGGTCTCTTTATTTTATTTTACTTAGAGTCCTCGGTTCGAATCTGAATTAAGTGAACTTCGTAAATGTAATCGTTTGTAAATTACAATAGCCTTTTACAGCGCTTTCTAATCTAAGCGCTGTAAAATGTCTCTTTATTTAATTTTTAAAAGGGCTTTTTACAGTGCTTGAGAAGAAGAGCGCTGTAAAATGTCTCATTATTTTATTTTTATAAGGGCCTTTTACAGCGCTTTGTTTAAAAAGCGCTGTAAAAGGCTTTTTTTTTAAAAAAATACCCTTATCCCCCCACCCATAATTCAGATTACCCTTATCCCCCCATCCATCAACCAAACTATCCAATAGCCTTTTACATGCATAATTCAGATTACCCTTATCCCCCCACCCATCAACCAAACTATCCAATAGTCAAAATAATTCAGATTAGAACCAGAATAATTCAGATTATAATACAACAATAATTCAATAAAACCAGAATAGAACCAGAATAGAACAATAATTCAGATTACAATAATTCAGATTACAACAATAAAACCAGAATAGAACAATAATTCAGATTACAACAATAATTCAGATTACATGCATGGCTTATATAAAACAATTAAACATGTAAATTAAGATGCGCTTCTTCTTTTCCTGGTGGGATTCAAATCTGTTTGTCCATTTACAATACGAAACGATGGATTAATCCAAATTCCCTCATCATGATCATCTCTAAGATATAAACCATCATCAGTTAAATCAATTTCATGTGGTTGTTGTGATGTTGCAAATAAAAGATCATTACCAACATCTTCGTCATTGTTGTTATCATCACTTATTTTATTGGTCGATAGGACAACAGACCATTTATCATCAGAAGGATCGGTGACATAAAACACTTGTTGAGCTTGCGACGCTAATATAAAAGGCTCGTCTTTGTATCCCACCCTATTAAAATCCACAAGCAAGAATCCTGACTCATCAATCCGAACGCCATTATTATTATCGACCCACTTGCAACCAAATATGGGAACACGAAACATTGTGTAGTCTAACTCCCATATGCGCTTGATAACCCCAAAATATGATAGATTAGCATATATTGGGTTTTTGTCTTTTGCACTGGAGACATGCATCGCTTCAGCTACGAGAGTGACTCCACTGTTTTGCATAGTGGTCTGATCATCTTGTTCTTTGGTATAAAATGTGTAGCCGTTAATAACATAACCAGCGTAAGAAAAGACATGTAAGCTCGGACCATTTGCTAGCCACCTCAATCTCTGTGAAATTGATCCGGGGTCTATATCAAATTTTGACTTTATGTGATTTTTTAACCATGTTATAAAACTTCGATTGTGCTCTCGAGTTATCCAATTTTGATTCCTATTCATGTTCAAACGAGCTAACTGATCCATGTGTATTGTAACATACGGTTGAACCTCATCATCATTGTGCAGAACATACAATTGTGCCTGCTCCCATTCTGTCCTTGATATAGTCAGCAGTCTCCTTCCAATTATCCCTTCTCCTGATATTCTTCCCAAATGACGAGACATGGGAAGCACTATGGATTCAACATTGGACAGATATTCAGAACAAAATTCAGCAGCCTCTTCCACAATGTATCGTTCAGCAATACAACCTTCTGGTCGACTTCTACTTTTTACGTACCCTTTTAATATTTTCATATATCGTTCTATCGGATACATCTATCTCATATAAGCTGGCCCACAAAGTTGTGTCTCCTTAACCAGATGAACAGTAAGGTGAACCATTATATCAAAAAACGATGGTGGGAAATACATTTCAAGCTCACACAAAGTAACAACAATTTCCCTCTGCAATGTCGGTAATTTCTGAGGGTCGATCACTTTACTACAAATTTCCCTGAAGAAGAAACATAATTTAGTCAAGGCTAGTCGAACTTTTTCTGGTAAAATGGAACGTATACCTATTGGTAGCAAATGCTCCATTAGAATATGACAATCATGGGTCTTCAAACCTTTTAACTTGAGGTCTTTCATACAAACCAAACTTTTAATGTTCGAAGAGTATCCTTTTGGAACTTTAACTTCGTGTAGAAATTTACATAAAACAATTTTTTCCTTTCTAGATAGAGTATGAGCGGCTGGAGGTAGATATGTGCGATCTCCTTTCTTTACTGGAGCCAATTCATTTCTTATTCCCATATCGACCAAGTCCAATCTTGCGTTGATGCCATCTTTAGACTTTCCTGGAACATTGAGTAACGTACCAATAACACTATCAAATACATTTTTTTCAATATGCATCACATCGAGGAAATGTCTTATATACAATAACTTCCAATATGACAATTCAAAGAAAATTGACTTTTTCTTCCACCCAGTTTTGACCAACTCTCCCGCAAAAGGTTTTCCAAATTTATTGGTCAAACCTTGTACTTTTTCAAGTATTTGATATCCAGTCGGTGCTGAAGGAGCTTTACCTTCCTCTGATTTTCCATTAAATGCATTTCTCCACCAACGATACTGATGACTATAAGGTAAAAATCTACGATGTCCAAGAAACACATTCTTCTTACAATGTTTCAACCGCATCCAATTTGTACTCTCTTCACATATAGGACATGCACACTGACCTTTAATGCTATATCCTAAAAAATTACCATATGTTGGAAAATCATTAATTGTGCCAAACAACATAGCCCTCAAATTGAAACATTCTTTCTTATACCCATCATAAACTTCCACACTTGTCTCCCACATACGTATTAAATCTTCGATTAGAGGAGTCAAGTATACGTTGATATCATTCCCCGGTTGTTTGGATCCAGAAATTAACAGAGACAACATCATAAACTTACACTTCATACATAACCATGGAGGTAGGTTATATATTACCAAAATCACAGGCCATGTGCTGTGTGAGATGCTTTGAAGACCATGTGGATTCATTCCATCAGTAGAAAGTGCAAGTCTTAGATTTCTTGAATCCATCCCGAATTCAGGAAAGTCGTGATCAATTTTAGCCCATTGTGGGGAATCTGCAGGGTGTCGAAACATTCCATCTCTAATTCTTTCATCTGCATGCCATGTCAAGTGTTTTGAATCTTCTTCACTACTATATATGCGCCTAAATCTTGGTATTATAGGAAAATACCACACGACTTTTGCTGGAGTAGATTCTTTCTTCTTATATCGAGAGACATTGCATTTCGAACACGCCTTAAGTAGTTCATATTCATTTCGAAATAAAATGCAATCATTAGGACACGCATGAATCCTTTCGTAACTCATGCCAATAGAATACAAAATCCGTTTAGCCTCGTAGGTTCGACTGGGAAGTTCATTATCATCTGGCAACATATCTTTTTTGAGTGTTAATAATTCTGTAAAGCTTTTATCAGACCATCCATTACTCGCTTTTAAGTTGTACAACTTTAATATCGCCGACAGTCTTGTGAATTTAGTACAACCATTATATAATTTTTTCTCTGCATCACTCAACAAACTTTCAAACATTTTAGGAAAATCTCGAAGATCTTCTTCAACTGCTTTTGCGATCTCATCAACTCGGTCCGGCTCATATGTATCTGTATCGAAGTCAGTTGAAGCATATGTCGAACTATTCTCAAAATTAATGTTTCCTTTTTTTTTCTCACCATGTCTTATCCAACATCTGTAGCTTTGATCAATTCCATTACATACTAGATGTCCTTCTAATTCATCTTCTCTAACACGTTTCCCAAAACAACATTTTAAACAAGGACAAACTACTCTATTTGGATCTTTTGCATTCTTCACTGCAAACTCAACAAACTCCTTCACTCCAATTTCATACTCTTTTGACAATCGATTGGCTGACATCCATTTCCTATCCATATTATACCACCTATATAAATGCAGTTACAAAACTAATAAGCTTTCAATACTGAACTAATTAAATAATAAACTAATAAGCTTTCAATACAAAATATATCAACACGTTTCAAAACAGAACAGATCATGTGATATGAGTTTTTGACAAATTTTGACAATTTCAAAACATAACAGATCATGTGGTATATATAATATGAATTATTCAATTGTTCATGAGAAATAATGTTGTTTTGGATTAACAGATCTGTCCATAACAGATCATGTTGTTTCTCATGAACAATTGAAGAGTTTTAAAACATAACAGATCATGTGTAGAAGAGATCATAAAGATTTTTTTGACAAAAACAAATTAAAAAATACCTGAGACAACGTAGATGGTTGCACAGTACGTAGAGGATATTAGGGTTTTGAAAGATCTAGAGGATATGATATGAGGGTTTCCAACGTATATTTTTATTTGAAATATGCATTTTACAGCGCTTGTGAAAAAAGCGCTGTAATAGGTAGTTAAATTCAATGAAAGCGCATGTATTTTACAGCGCTTGTAGAAAAAGCGCTGTAATAGGTAGTTCAAAAAAATGATAGCGCATGCATTTTACAGCGCTTGTGAGAAAGCGCTGTAAAATAATACGCGAAAGCGCTTCATTTTACAGCGCTTTTTTTACAAGCGCTATAAAAGCCTTATAGCGTTATGCGCAAACATTATAAGACATACAACAGCGCTTCTATTACAGCGCCTGTCATACAAAGCGCTGTAACAGGCTCCGTTATTTTTAAAATATATTTTCAACAGCGCTTGTGTTTAGCAAGCACTGTAAAAGGGGCGCTGTAAAGTTTAGTTTTATATGAGTGACACATAAACATATTTTTTTGAGGTTAAATGATTCAAAAAGAAATAAATTTTAGAATATATTTTTAAAATTTTTTAAATTGTTATCATTTGTATACAAATTATTTCAAAATTTAAAAAAGATAACTCTTTTTACATGATTTAGTAAGTAATTGATTGTTTTTGTTGAATATTTTTGTATACTATTTAGATTTAATATGTGATTTTAATATATTTTTTCTACAAAATCTGCAAATTTGTATTTTTAACAATATATATTAATGCAATATGTAATATAAATAAATGCTAAATTATATTTGTGGTCCTTTAACTTAATTTCAGGTAACTTTTTAATTCTTTATCTTTTTTTTTTCTCAAGTTGGTCCTTTATTTTAATTTTAAGTGACAATTTTATATTTTATGTAATATAAATAAAGGCTAAATTATATCTATGGTCCTTTAACTTAATTTCAGGTAACGTTTTAATCCTTT
>JBBPBT010001050.1:2079443-2101752 GCA_037974875.1 Cicer bijugum
AAATTATAAATGGATCGACATTAATGAGTAATTGAATTTTTAACGTATAAAATCATTACTCATTATAAGTGGAATAATATAATTGTCATAAAGAGCATTTATGTCGATATTTAGGAGTGATTAGTCGGGTTTTTTTTTATTGAATTTAATAATTAATAATATAAATTATTGGTAAATGACTAATAATATTATAAAATAATATTATAACATAATTAATAAATTTATTATAAAATAACTTATAAAATAATTTGATAATAATATAAATTATAAATTATCATCAAATTGTAAAATAATTTTATAATTTATAAATTTATTATAAAATAATATTATCAAATAGATTTTGGAGGTATTAAAGAAATTGTGGAAGAAAAAGGAAAAATAGAGTAGGATTGAAAGATATTAGTTATTGAGAGCATGATTGAGAGGGGAAAAAGGAGGAGAGGTCCACATCAAGTTTTTAGCTGATGTGGAAAATATTTGTATAGGTGGCATTCAAAGGTGAAGTGGCATTCGAGGGTGAGTTGGCATTCGGGGGTCTGTTTTAAATATATATAATAGATCCTATTTTCAAAGAACTATTCTCAGAACGCAATTCAGAAACCCACAGATCTAACTATTGTTCTCGTCGTCTCACCTATTCTAACTGTCACACCTCGCAATCGTATCTTAACAATAGTCACATATTCAATTTTTAAGCTATTGGAAAAACTATTATAATTACATGTTGAATTGAATTTTTTTTTACCAATACTGAAACTTGTTCATTTGAACCTAAATGGATATCTGAAAGGTGAACTTTGATAGATGAATTTACTAGGGATATTGAAAGATGAATTTACAGGAGAAAATAAATATTTTGATGACTTATGCAGTGAACATTGATAGTAGAGGGGCTACTTTTGTATCTAGAAGGCCAAAATAATGCATTATAATAATCATAATATTTTTTGAAAGAACTAATCTAAAATTTCACTAAACTGAGTGTTTACGTGAAATTGAAAGATTCCCCTACTTTTCATCTAACCAAATACGTAATGCATTTACAAATATTACCAAAAAGGTAATTATTTTAATTTTGTAGAGAGTAATGGTTGAGGTGTTTGAAAGATTTAGTACATTTTTCTTATATGATTGGATGAGAAAATATTGTTGCCATGAAATTGTACTGCTATTATACTTTTGACTTTTGTCTAATCTATTAATTTATCTCTATATTTTTCTTCTGTGGGAAAATGTAGGATAAAAGTATTGTGTTTGTGTTGCCTATATTAGAGTCACTGACAAATGGTCCAGCTAAATCGGTTAGAAAGACAAGCTGTGGGAGAGTGCCGAGTGTCCTTGTGCTTTTACCTACCAGGGAATTCACCAATCATGTATGTATACTACAATGGAGCCAGTGTATCAGTTTGACATTATTTGTCTGATCTAAGGTTATTGTTAGTAGTTAGCAATTTGTGATATTGTGTACCACATAGATTCAAAATCTTGTTTTTTCTGCCTGTAAGTAGAGTTGTGACCAAGGGCCGTTTGAGTAGAAGGTTAATTAAGCACTTATTTTTTATATTGTTTATGTATAGTTGTTTTCACAATCAAGGAAGAAGTAGTTATGTTATCTTGGAGCAATATTATAATTGAATAAGGCCAAGTGGCATTTGAGTAAATAGAGTTTAATTAAGAGCTAATCAACTGAAGTGCTTATGTTTAATGATAAGTTAAAGTAAACAATTCCAAGAGCCTCTTAAATATTTATTGAAATTCATCTAATAATCCCTAAAAAATGATTACCTCATATGTCCTACCTAGTGTGTGGTGCTGTCTACTACACATCACTCAAGTTGTGTTTGTAAATTTTTTAAGTTGCAATATAATTTGGCATGACAATTGACTTGTGTTTGTTTTTTGCAGGTAAGGTACAAGATGTTACTAAAGTTCAGACACTTCTTTTCAAAGCTACTTTGCTAAGTTAGGTTAAGCAAGTATGCACCTCTGTGATCCTTACTTGTTCTGAATTCTTTGTTTGTGCCTATTAGTTGTTATTTCTATGACACATTGCCTTACTATTTTTTGCCAGATTTCTTCAAAATTTCTGAAAGCGGATAAGAAAACTGTTGATCTTGTTGGGAATGAGAAAATGAAGGCTAGTACCAATGTAAGACACATTATCTTGTAGATAACTATTAAACATTATGATATTGTTCAATACTTGTAAATAACTATTTAATAGGAAAGGCATTTAATGTCATTTCCGTAAAGATTAGAAGACAAAATTTGCATATCTAGGTATGTTGAAAATTAGTTTATGCAAATATCAGATGGTTGAAAAAAAAATTCTTGTCTTGATTTCATTTTTTGACTATCAAGCAACGTGGAGAAGTGAAAATAGATCCTTGTCTTCATATTCTTTACCCTTGTCCCATTTCCACTTTTCTTTCAACAATAGCCAAGTTTTATGAATCACAATTGATGAAAATCCATTTGCAGTGCCCAATCTTGAAAGCTTGTTCTATTTCTTCGTAATTTGTTGAAGCTAACTTAGGAAACAGTTTCATCATCCGACTCATATTCTCTTTTTGTTTTGCAAGGTTTTTTTGGCAATTTATTGATGCTAGCTTCTTGATAATCTAAAGCATGCTAAATTGCCAAGAAAATTAAGAACACTATCATCAAATGGAACCAACCTTCAAGGGCTCTTCAATGGGGCCAGGCCAGATAACAAGGTGCAATGCAAATATATTTTTTACAAAATTAATTTTGTTGCACTTTTTCCTCCCTAGTAAATGGTGGGTTATTTAATTTATTTGTTGTAGATTTAAACTGAGTTTTCTGTACCTTGCCACAATTGAGAGGACACATGGATGACAATGGTAAAGTCACTAAAGTATAAAATTGCAAACCTCCAAACGGTGGTCAAGATAGTGGTGATGATGACATTTGGTAGAGATCATATTTAATAGGATTTGTTTTAATATTTGTAATTTGGTTACATTTTATACTTAGTTATACTTTTAGTTTTTTTAGGACATGCTTTAATTATCTTTTAGTTTTTCTTGTAAGTTTTTTTTGTAAACATGTTATTAATTATGTTTCAGTATTGAAGTTCAATTTAATTTTGTAATAGATTTATATTAAAATAAACAATTTAAAATTTTGATCTAAATATTTCATCAATAGCCTATTGATTTACATGCGAAATTACATTAGAAAATATTTTTGATGCAAAGTTACTTGCGGATTTTCATGGGGAAGGTATTTTAGTGGAAACTTTTATGTGGATTTACTTACGGAATCATCCTCAGAACATATTTGTAGGAATAGTACTGCAGATATTTCTGTGTGAAAAGTCGTAAGAATTGCTTTAAATTTACGTAATATTTTCCGCGGAATTTATTTATTTTCCTGCGGGTTTATCTGCAAGTAGTTTAACAGTGGATTCAGAAAACCCTCAGCAAATAATTATCCACTATGGTTTCACGTGAGGATTTTATTCCATCATGAAATCCGCAGGTAACGTGTGTTCCTACGGATTTTTAGCTTACATCCACAGATAAAATATGAATTTCTAGTAGTGTTTCGTTTTCATTTGCATTTTCAATAATTGCAACAAGTTATTAGACACGCTTTCCTTAAAAAAAAAGTTATTAAGTCACACTTTTCTATTTTCTAAAAAAACTCTAACACTAAAGGTTACATGAATGTTTAAAGTATTATACATTCATGTAACCTTTGTTTGGCATTAAAAACACATGAATTTTTCACATTTCAAAAAAGTAATTAAGTCTGTAGTAAAGAATTATGTTTAAAGTCAAATACATCAAATTTATTTGAATCAATTTTGTTTATATTTAAAGTTAAATAGAATATATTAATTATTTATTCTAAGAATACTCTTGAATATGACGTGTCAGTTCTGGATTAAACTGATCAAAATACTATTATATTTTGTCATGTTACACAAATTAATAAGAAATTGTAAATAAAAAAATTGAATGACAAACTTTATCAAATTAATTTTAGTATTTTATTAATTATTAAGATATTTTCAGTACCATAAATACAGCAAAATTGTAAATAAATTGTATAATGTAATTTCAAAGTGAACCACGGAATATTAATTACATTGTACACTTTTAGTTTTTAGATATGATTTTTTGACTCTTGAAAATGTGATAATATTTATGAAATCGGAAGCAATTCATTATTATAATTTAAAAAGTGATAATAATATACTCTCTAATATATATTTCTCAACACAATTTTTATAATTAATTAAAATTTATATGAGATTCATCAAATTTATCAAATGTATGTGGATTCTGCAAAAACTAATAGATATCACGTAAAATTCAATCAATTAAAAAGATTGAATTGAAAAATATATATTAAAAAATATCTTAATAACATTTTTTTATATAATTTTAAATAACTTTTATATATTGATTGATCCTAAAGAATAGTAATTAGACTAAAGCAAAAAGCAAAAGGATCGTAAATTTATGCAGACCTAAAATATAGAATGTAAATGCAGATTAGCATTTTATTTAGAGCCACTCGAACCATACAGTGAAACTAGATATACCTTTTACTTTTTTATTAATAGATATCACACAAAATTCAATCAATTAAAAAGAATGAATTAAAAATATATATTAAAAAATATCTTAATAACATTTTTTTATATAATTTTAAATAACTTTTAAGTATTGATTTCCTAAAGAATAGTAATTAGAGTAAAGCAAAAAGCAAAAGGATCGTAAATTTATGCAGACCTAAAATATAGAATGTAAATGCAGGTTAGCATTTTATTTAGAGCCACTGAACCATACAGTGAAACAAGACAATATTTTTTTTTTCTTCTAAAACTAGATATACCTTTTATTTTTTTATAAAAAAATTACACTATAAGAAAAACACATATTTGTGGTCAACTTTATAAAAATTTTGTGGCCGAATAAAACCCTCACAAATTAGTGACCAAAAAAGCCCTCACAAATGCTAAAATTGAAATTGGTCTTTATTTGTAGCTGAAAAAACCCCACAAATTTTTAAACATTTAACTGGATTTTGTGGGTGCCTAAGCCCTCACAAAATCACAACGTTGTGATTTTGTGAGGGCTTAGGCAGCCACAAAATGCAGTTAAATTTTTAAGGATTTTGTGAGGGCTTTTACAGCCACAAAAAATAAATTTTGTGAGGGGCAAAGCCGTCACAAAGGACTGAGGTGACATGTGCATTTGTAGCTGCATAGGCCGTCACAAAGGCAAGCGTACGCGGCATTTAGGGTAGCAAAGGCCACCACAAAAGGAAGCCCAATTCCCTTGGATTTTCTGGCCACCCTGGCCGTCACAATGGAAAGTACCGTTAATGTTTCTGGCGGCAAAAGCCGCCACAAAGGACTTATATCTGTTGGCACGTTATAGCCGCCCAAGCCACCACAAATGTCTTATATCAGTTGGCCATTGTGGCTGCTTTGGCCGCCATGTAACACCCTGTTTTTCTAAGCGAGGGTGTATTTTTTTTTCGAAAGAAATTAAAATACAACAGAGAAATAAATAAGGTAAAACCTTTGGATAAATAATTAAGTCATTAAAATTTACAAGCAGCGGAAAAGTTTTTCAAAATATAAATCCAAAGCATGTTCTGATGTCAACAATAGTACATGTACATCCTTTCAACTTAACATAAAGGTAGCCCAAAAGAAAGACATATGTGTCCTGAGTGACAACCTAGTCTGATCATTCTATACATAACAAAAAACTATACGCCTTGAGTAATCTCCACGCGCCCCGTGAGATTCTCCTAACGTAGCTCCAATCAAGCACTCCCATCCACATTCCCGTCCGAAGGGTACGAACCGGTGGGATCATCCTGACTCTCATCTGAGGGCAAAGCCCAGATTTCCACAATAGTTGTAAAGGGTCACCAACCGAAATTAACAGTTAACACATAACATTTAAGTTTTTAAATGCACAAAATACCTTTTCAACTTAGCATGCACCTTAAAAGGATTTTCCATATGCTAAAAGTTCATACAATGCTTGCCAAATGTAAATGAAATCAAATAGAGTTCTCAATCCATCAAGTGATACACAACTGAACAATACATTGATAAATTAATTGAGCAATCGATTATCTAACTCAAAATAAGAATTTCCACTAAGCCAATCGATTGGGAAATTGATTAAATGGATAATTGAGCCCCTGTATTAAAGCCAATCGATTTCCTAAAGGTTTTTAGTGAAGTTTGAACTCTGGGCTTAATTCAATCGATTGGGCAATTGATTGGGCAATAGATTGACAGCATAACTGAGCCACTGACTTAATGCCAATTGACTTCCAAATCGATTTCCTGAAGGTTTTTAGTGAATTTTGAACTCTGGGCTTAATTCAATCGACAATTGATTGGGCAATCTATTGACAACATAGCTGAGCCACTGACTTAATGCCAATCAATTGGGAAATCGATTTCCCTGCATATTCTTCCAAAAATACATAAACTAACTCAATCACATTCATACACAAATCCACATCTTAACACTTAGCATTTTCAACACAATCACCACGTCAACTTGAGTTTCGAAATCGTTTTACAATCTAACATACTATCACACAATTCCAAAACATAATTTGAAACAACCACGACTCGTGTGCCAAACACCCTAATGCAATGCGTATATGCCAAAATTCATGGACTCGGAATTCCAAACCAAAACCCTCCTCGAAGGGCTGTAAATCATAATTGTACCGCCTATCGCAGGCCAAAATACCAATTACCGAGGTGCCACCTATCACGGGTATGCACGATTTACTAAAAAGCGTAAATCGTAAACGTACCACCTATCACGGGTCTGTACTGTTTATCGAGGTGCCACCTATCATGGGTCAGCACGATTTACCAAAAGAAAAAGCGTAAGTCGTAAGGGTACCGCCTATCACAGGCCAGAGTACTACTTACCGAGGTGCCACCTATCACGGGTCACCACAACTTACCAAAAAGTAAACCGTAAACGTACCACCTATCACGGGTCAGTACAATTTACCGAGGTGCCACCTATCACGGGTCAGCACAATTTACCAAATGAAATGCATGAGCATACACTAACTCCATTCACAACAAGCATTAAGTAAATGCAGATATCAAAAGATTCCCCATTTTTAATACTCATTTACTTGACCGATTTTCACACCAAAACATTAAGCAACAGACATATTAAGAGATTCCCCATTCTTAATATACTTTTGACTTAAACGATTTCCACAACAAAACATTCAGTAAACAAGTCATTGAGAGATTCCCCATTCTTAATACTCATTTCACTGAAACCATTTTCAAAAACAACATTAAGTAACCAAGACATTAAGAGATTCCCCATTCTTAACGCTCAGTTAACTTAAACGATTTTCAAACAACATTAAGTAACTAAGACATTAAGAGATTCCCCATTCTTAACGCCCAGTTAACTTAAACAATTTTCAAAACAACATTAAGTAAACGAGACATTAAGAGATTCCCCATTCTTAATTCTCATTTAACTTAAACGATTTTCACAAACTCACATTAAGTAACTGAGACATTAAGAGATTCTCCATTCTTAATACTTGTTTAACTTAATGGTTTTCAAATTCCACACAAAACAAACCCAAACTTACTTTCACATTCAATCCATAATTCACACCAAATCATTTTTCCACACAAACCACACAAAACACATCTCAAACATGTTATCAAATTCAATCCACGATTCACACCAAATCACATCAATCAACAAACATCAAGTATGAACACGCCATGTACGATGAACACAAATCAACGCAATCATAACACTCAAATACATCAAATTTCATTTACTCAAAATATACACAAATGAGTTAAATTCATTTTCCCCCAAATCAACACTTTAACCCTAACAAAATCCTTTTCCACACAACCCCAGGTAAGTCCCTAAATGCAAACTAGAAGTTTGGAAGGAGCCCTTACCTTCACTTTAGCTTTTTCGTTCGATTTCGGTACCGTGAGCAAATCCGGTAAAAACCTCCGCTCACAACGCCGATTCCAAAGTTAGCTCACTAGCACCGTAGTGTAGTGGTGAGCAACTTTCCCTTCTATCACTTCTTGATACGAAGCTTAGATCTAGATGAAACAGGGAGATTTGAGTTTGAATCCCTAATACCGTTTTTCTCCGTTTTCGAATCAAAGAGGAAGAGTGAAGCTGAGAAATCCTTGTCCTATCACCCACCAAGCCTTGGGTTTCTATTCTTGAAGCCAAAGAAAGAAAAGAAATGGAAAAAGAAAGAAAGAAGGGCGATGGGTTTGCGTAGGTGGAAGGCATGTTAGCTTCCTCTGTTTCTCTTCCGTTCCTGACCTTTCAAGCCTATCTATATATCTAACTTATAACATATATATATATATATATATACTTATAATAATAATAATAATAATAATATATATGTATATACATATATATATATATATATAAATTTACATTATATTTGAAACCAAACTCAAATGAATATCTACCAACTCTTACACACCTCACTTCATTCATCTAATTTAATAAAATATCTATTCTCGTCGCAACTCAATTGAAAGATAGATTTTCAGCAACGAGTGATATTTTTAACTAATTGTCCGGAATTAAATTTTTTGCAACGTAAATAAATTATTCTCCGACAAATAATTTTAATCGGGGCTCCAAACATATTTTTGGCATTAAATTCATTAATTACCAAAATACAATGATTTGACTAAAAAGCCTCATAGTTCAATACCCAAAATACACTAAAATACATAAAGTATAATTTAAAATTGTGGGTCTTACACGCCACAAAGGGTCAAACATACCCTATATATATTTCTCCACTCCTCCTTCATTTTTTCACATTCAACTTCTCTCTAAAACATCCTTCTAACTATTATCTCCACCTTCTCTCTACACAAAATATTTCATCAAGCTTGATTTAATTTTGGTAAGTGTAAATTATATTATATATGTAGTTTTATAATTTTATTTTTTAATTTGATATACGTAATTAATATTATTGATTTTTTTTTTACAATGATTGTTAATTATTTCGAAGACTTGTAAACGTCGTACGTGAGTGAAAGCTTCAAGTCAGACGCTACTCGACTTCCAGTCAAACGCTACTCGGCATCAAGTTAGTATTTTATATATTTTAAATTTAGATTAGTAAATATATATATTATTTTTAAAATATAGATTAGTAATATATATATTTAGATTAGTTTTATAAATTTATTTTTAAAAAAATAGGAATGATGTTGTTTACATAATATATGATAAATAAAAGTTTCAAACACGGTTAAAATTTATTGATTTTAATATAATTATTATTTAAAAAAAATATTATTAAAATTGATGATATTATTATTTTTTGTTATAAATAAGTCTTGATTATTAAAAAAATATCATTTAAAATTTTATATAGGTTTGTATAATGATATAGTCTTGATTAATAATTTATTATATTGTTTGCAAATTAATTAATATATAATCCCCTAATTGACATATATGCTAAAGTTATTGATTTTAAAAAAACATTATTAAAATTGATGATATTAATTATTATTTTTTGTTATAAGTATATACTGATATATATATATATATATATATCTATATATATATATAATGTTTATTTTTTTGTCAGTATTGATATTTTTTGTTAGTCTTGATTATTAAAAAAATATAATTTAAAATATAATTTCAGTTTATATATATAATTATTGTATTGATAATAATTTATTATATTGTGTCCAAATGCATGCTCCCCTAATTGACACATAAATATGTCAAAATTTATATATAATGCTTTTGAAAAATAAAGCAATTAATATATAAAACATCGATATATATATAGACACACACACACACACACACACACACACACACACACACACACACATATATATATATATATATATATATATATATATATATATATAGACACACACATTTAGATTGTAGTTGGATGTACGATAGGAATTTTCCTGGAAGAAAGGGTCTTGAACAACATTTTGCTAACAAGGTTGAATACTTTCTTAATTTTGCGAGAGTGCAAAAAATTATCGATAATGAAGGGGGAATGAGATGTCCCTGTTGTTTATGTCGATGTAGACGGATTAAAAGTGAAGATGAAATAAGAATGCATTTGTATGTAGACGAATTTATGCCTAACTACTAGAGTTGGACTAATCATGGAGAAGAGTCTTCAAGTAGTACTGACATGTTAGGTAGAGATTATTACAACTATCAACACTTTGAGGCGATGAATAATATGATCTCGGATGCTATTGGGGTTAATTTATTAGTCAATGAAGATCAATATGATGATACTGATGGACTTCCCAATGAAAAAGCTCATAGATTTTATGGTCTTTTGAAATAGACAAATAAACTGTTGTTTGAAGGTTCTTCAAACTCAAAGTTATCAATGTGAATTAGACTGTTAGGTCTAAAGTCTCAATTTCATGTTCCTGATTTAGCTTTGGATTTGATGAGTAAAATGATGCTAGACGCAACACCTGTTAGAGATGGTTTGCCGCAAAGTTATTACGATGCGAAACGGTTAATGTCAAAGTTAGGATTAGGTTTCAAGAGGATTTATTGTTGTGTTAAAGGTTGCATGTTGTATTATGACAACGAATTTGGTATGAATGATGCTAACTTAGTTGAATGCAAGTTTTGTCAACAACGAAGGTATCACCAAAGGAATAACTCTAGGGTAAGTAGGGGAAAATCAATTCCAAGGAAAGTAATGTTTTACCTCCCTATTGTATCAAGATTGCAGAGATTGTTTGCATCAATACAAACTGCAGGAAAGATGACGTGGCATTATGAGAATAGAAGAAATTCAGGAGAGTTGCGACATCCATCTGATGGTCAGGCATGGAAACACTTTGATCAAATGCATCCTGATTTTGCGTCAGATCCACGCAATATAAGACTTGGATTATCCTCAGATGGATTTACACCTTACATACAAGCATCGTCTACTCCTTATTCTTGTTGGCCGATTATTGTTACTCCTTACAATCTTCCTCCTGATATTTGTATGTCTAAACCTTATATGTTCTTAACTACAGTGATATCAGGTCCTTCTAATCCTACAACAGGTATTGATATTTATTTACAACCTTTGATTGACGATTTGAAGAGGATGTGGAATGGTGTCTTGACATATGATATTGCTCAGAGAGAAAATTTTATGATGAGAGCTGCATTGATGTGGACCATTAATGATTTCCCCGCTTATGGGATGTTGTCAGGATGGGGCACCCATGGTATATTAGCTTGTCCTATTTGTATGGAAGATACAAATGCATTTGCTTTAAAATTTGGTGGGAAGGCATCATGGTTTGACTCTCATCATAGGTTTTTACCTGCTGATCATGCATTTAGAAGGAACAAAGTTGCCTTTATGAGGGCTATGCAGAAAGTCTAGGACCCCCGCTTAAATTGATTTCAGAACAAGTTTGGAATAAAGTAAAAGATATGCCAAAGGTACATGTTGTTAAAGGTGTGGCTTGTAAACCACAAGGTTACGGACAATGGCACAATTGGACAAAAAGATGTATTTTTTGGGATCTACCGTATTGAAAAAATAATCTTTTGAGATATAATCTCGATGTTATGCATATTGAGGAAAATTTCTTTGACAACATATTTAATATTGTGATGAATGTGAAAGGGAAACCAAAAGATAATGACAAAGCTAGAAAAGACATAGGTATATATTGCAGACGACCCGATTTATTGTTGGTGGAACAAAACGGAAAGACCCTAAAACCTCGTGCGAATTACACTTTATCTACTGATGAAGCTAAATCTGTTTATCGTTAGATCAAAGAGCTGAAGACGCCTGACGGATATTGTTCTAATTTGGCAAGATGTGCTGATGTGGAAAATGGGAGGATGCATGGGATGAAAAGTCATGATTGTCATATATTTTTAGAGTGTTTACTTCCTATTGCCTTTAGTGCTTTACCGACACATGTATTGAACCCACTTATTGAAGTGAATCAATATTTCAAGAATTTGTGTTCTTCAACACTCATTGATAAAGATCTTATCAAGATGGAAAATGACATTCTAATCATTCTATGTAAGTTGGAGAAAGTATTTCCTCCTGGGTTTTTTGATTCCATGGAGCATCTCTCAATGCATCTTGCAAGTGAAGCTAAGCTTGGTGGACCAGTTCAGTATAGATGGATGTATCCATTTGAAAGGTGATATATATATACATATACTTGATTTTCAATATACTTCAACTTATATATACATGGAGCTTATTGTATATCTCTTTGTATATTACAGGTTCATGGGTTATTCAAAACGGTCGGTGAATAACAAAGCTAGAGTTGAGGGCTCAATTTGTTCATCTGACCTACACCGTGAAACAACACACTTTTGTTATCATTATTTCAACAACGAAACGTTGTCACCAGTTAACGGAAGAAACGCTACTGATAGTGTTATACGTCATCCACAGCTTTATCAGTTTTTTGCTTGTCTGGTCATCATGTTGGTAGGGATTTTCCGATTTTCTGGCCAAGCGACAAAGTATTTAATGCGACACATGTTAACATTTTGATTAACTGCACTGAAGTTAAACCATACATTGAGTACGTTTCAAATTCCTCTTCTTATTAAATAATTATATTTAATTATATGATTAAATTCATATTCACCATATATATGGTCATCGATCAAGGCATTTTCAACTACGGGACAATCATCTGATGATATACATTCAAATTTCCCATTATGGTTTCAACAACAAGTGCATCTCGAAGAACAAACTCCTATCAACATCCACTTAAGCCACTTATCTATGGGCCCGAGTAGAAGTTTCAAAGAATGGCACACCTATTACGTCAATGAATACAAATTTCACAGTGAATCTTGGAATGAAGGAAATGAAACAATTAATAGTGGAGTTTGTATGAAAAGTGTCTCTGATAGTGGTGTAGTAGAAGATTTCTATGGCATAATTGAGCATATTTACGAAATTGACTACACGTTCCTAGATTATGCTAAAAAAGTGGTGTTGTTTTACTGTAAGTGGTTTGATCCATCTAGTAGAGGAACTAAAATAAATTTGATATCCAATACTGTAGACATTCGTATGAGCAAAAAATATCCACGGTTTGATCCATTTGCCTTGGCCCAAAATGTAAGACAAGTGTATTATGTTCCTTATCCATCAAAACAAGGTTGGTGTGATGCAATCAAAACAAGACCAACAAGTGGAATTGAAGAAGTTGAAGCAGGTCAAAATGAAGAAGTTGCATTTCAAATGGATGAAATGTCAAATTTGGATCATGTGATTGGAGATGAGACTATTAGTCAACTTTGTCATGAGTCACACATTGGAGAAGAAGTTGATGAACAAAAAATAGATGAATTAGCGAATGATGAAGACAATATAGACTTAATTCACTCATCAAATGACGATGACGATGATGACGATGACCAAGACGAAGACAATTAATTAATTAGGCATTATATATATATATATATAATATTATATATTGTAATGTAAAATGAACGACGGGAGGGAGTAGGAGGTTCAGGAGGTTCAGATGGATCAGGAGGAGCAGGAACAGTGGCAATACGAGGAATATCCAAAACATCACGTGGTAATAAAAAAGTTGTTAAACCATGTGTTGTTAATGACTCATCTCTCATGCCGATGCCGACCATTGGTACTAGTGGTGGAGCTATTCCTCTATATCCGGAGGTCCCAGTAGAGTCTTATACCATAGACGAAATAATGGAACCTGGATGTGTTGATTGTTACCACCGCATTGTCATCATTCCAGATGGAGATGGGTATGTAAACTAGGATTGATTAAATTAATTATGATTGTTAAATATTTCATTATTGCATGTTACATTATTTTATTAATTTATTTTTATATTTAATTTGCATGTAAACTTTGAAGATATCTTCCTTTTAAATCATCTGCAAAGGCAATTGCTGAAGTCATACAAGAGAAATACAAAAAACCATGGTTGTCTTGGGGTGAGATAAAAGAGCATAAGACGCATCAATTTAGCGAAGTTGATCAATTTTTACATTGTTTCAAAGTAAGTGATTACATTAATTTATTTAAGTACTAATTAATTATATATACATTTGATTGCTTAATTGAATTATATTTTTAATATTTTTTAAATTTAAACAAACAACATACTAAATGTACTTGGAAAAGAGAGCATGATGTCGCAGTTTTGGCTTCATTTGACCATCGCTTTTCAAAGCGTCTCTCATCTATGTTGGCTTACGCACGTAATAAAGGAGAAGAAAAACGGCCTAATTGGATTGGTAAAAATGTTTGGACTGCTTTGTGGAGGAAGTGGAACACAGATGCTTACAAACAAAAGAGAGAAAAAGCAAAGATTAACAGAGCATCTGAGAGGGGTACTAGTTGTAACGCCCCAAATTTTTTATCCAAAAAAATTACTTAAAAATATTTATTTTCTTTTAGAAACAACTATAATTTTTTTTTCTTATAAATAATTCATCATGTAAAAATTTGAAGATGCGTTAGAAAATGACTTGATATATTTTTTTTAGAAGAAGATAATGTAATTCACTAAAATATTATTTATTTATTTATTCGTTTACAAAATTAATATTACAGTTGTTATATCGATATTCATTTATGTTCCAAAATAAATTAAATTCTCTTTAAATGAATTACAAAAGGAACAATGTTGACTGAAATTAAGGACATTCAATGGGAATAAAATCTCACTTCCACATTTTTATCAAAAGTTAATAATGACGAGTAAATAACTTTACACTGTACCACAAAAATTTTAGTAATATAAAACATTATTTTTTAAATAAAAGTCCCATTTTCCCACGCGCGTGCACCAACCAAACATCATTCATGCAACTCAACTCTTTGAGATCATTAGTACCTAAATGTTGGTGTAAGGGGTCAGTTCATCCCACAACAAAATTAAACCAAATAATAAAATAACAACCATAAAATATGAATATAAAATCCTTTTGTAATAAAAGATTTAAAGAAATTGATTATTTAATAATTCTCAAAGATATATCAATAGTCATAAAATGTATATAAATAAGTAACAACCGTAGAGAAAATAATTAAATCAAAATAAAAATAACAATAAAATACATATAAGTTATGCATGCTCCTAAATATATATGATCCGGATATAACCAGCCACACAGGCGTCCACACATAAGTCACCCATACCAATGGGGAAAATTAAACCAGCCACACAGGCGTCCACAAAGATGCATATGATATGTTATGAAATGATAATGATGCTCAAAAAGTACATGACACCACTCACTTAAACAATTACAAATCACCAGTCACTTAGGCAACCACAAAAATAACAATATTTAAATCACAAATCACCCGCCACTTAGGCATCCACAAAGATAACAATTTTTAAAACACAAATTACCAGTCACCTAGACAACCACAAAGATAATAATATTTAAAACACAAGTCACCAGCCACTTAGGCAACCATACAGATAACAATATTTAAAACACACATCACCAGCCACTTAGGCAACCACAAAGACAAAATATTTTAGAATAAACTTTTTAATCACACAGGACATCAAATTTATATTCTCATATTATGAAAATTAAAGAAATATAAAATTCTCACCAATTTCTTCAAGACACATATATTGTTCATAAAAGTCAAGTTTTAATTTTAAAATACTCAAAAGTCCACACTTAAAATCAAATACACATCATAATAAACATATTACTAATAACATCATTATAAAAATTATAACTTTATAATTAAATACTCTAAAACATGTAAAGCACTTAATCTTTTCACTACAAACATATTTATCAAGGTATAATAATAAAAATAATACTCTATAATTAATTTAATCAACATAGAGGTATATAAAAATAAAAATAAAAAAAATCAAGGAATTATAATTAATTTCTTTACGACGAAAATAAAAATCAACCCTTTTCTTTTAAGACATCCAGATATCATATCAATATCTTAGAATCGCTAATTTAATATCTAGTATAACTCTGCATGGGGAAAAGCCCTTACCTTAGGCGCTTTCTTTCTTAACGTCTCTAAATTTGCACAAGAAATAGCTCATGAGGCAATGATGAATTCAACACCGATAGATATTGAGATTTATGACTTAGAAAATTATTTTAGAAATGTAGGAATGACAAATAGGTGTGGCAGCAGGAGGCTTAATGGAAGTGTAGCTATTTACGTTGCAATATTACGATTTAGTTCTTGTCTAAAATTGAAGTGCACTTAATTCCAAAATTGTGCTACCAATAATTACTATTTATTTAATTTTATTAGGTTGTTACAAAGTCAATTGAAATCATGTGTATGAGTTAATTAGGATTAACTAATAAAGTTCACCATATAATGCAGGGCGTCACAGTATTTATTTTAATTTAATAAATAAATTAAAGGGTGTCACATCACTCTTTTAATTTTTTTATCTAATAGTTACGAAACCAAAAATAACATAAAATTATTTTTGTAGACAATTAAAATAAAATTTTAATTTAAAAGAGATGAATCCGAGATACAAAAAGGAGACTAGTCATCTCTTAATTGCACCCAAAAGAAATTCATAATTAAATTTACAATATTCCTTTAAAAATAAATTAAAGGTGTTAAAATGAGTTAATGCACATTATGCCAAGAAAACACAATAAATTGTCATAAAATCTTGTCATAAAGGAGAGTAAAACAATGAATCAAGTCACTAATTTTTTTTGGATGGACCAAGAATATTTTCGAAACACTTATATATAAAGGTTGAGTTTTGCTAACTCTATAATATCTCCTAAAATAAATACTTATTTGATCGTAAATAAAACTAACAAATAGTATAAGTTTATAAATTCTAATTTAATTAAATAATTCAACCAATATATCAACTAAAATAAATCAAGCAAGACAAAAATATCACTCACACATAATAAAATAAAAGCAAACATATCTAAGACATCAATTTCATGATTATCAAAACTGATCAAATAAAAATGCACAATAGTCCATTTATAAAATAATCACATCATAAATCATCCTCATGTAATTGTCACGCCAAAACAATTAAATAAAAATAAAAGTTATAATTATTCATGTAAAATAGAGAGTGATAACTTTTAATTTATTTTCTTTACATATAGAATAGATTATTAATTAAATAATAAGTTACGAAAATTACTAAAAGACACATATATAATATATATGAAAATATTGGGGTGTTACACTAGTACTCATAAAGGAGGTTCTATGTCTGCTGGAGAAATTAAATATTATATGGTAATTAATTATTATTTATAATATATATCTATTAATTTATATTCAATTAATCATCACATTTCACCAACTTATAAACTTGACATTAATTTAATATATATTTTAGGAAAAGCAACTTGGAAGGGAGGTCACTCAGGCTGAGATACATCGCTATCTTCATGTTAATCCTGAAACAAATGAGTATACTAATGAATTATAAAAAATGATTCATGTAATTATTATATATTGATTATTATATATTAATTACACCTTTAAATTATTATATGTTAATTATTAATTATTTTAATTTTTAATTTTATTATTTTTAATATAGGAACAACTTCAACAAGTCATGAAAGAATGGGATGATCATCAAGCTACTCTTCATAATTTATTTTTGGATTGTATGAACACATATATATTAATTATGTTGTCCTAGTTAATTATTGTGTGTTTAATTTTGGGTTTGTAAGACATTATTTGTTAATTTTGAGTTTGTAAGACATTATTTGTTAATTTTGGAATGCATGTTTTATTTGTAAGACACTTTGGATGCCTATGTACAATATTATAGAGATCAAAATTATTTGTTTTAATTTTTTGCTAGGTACTGATGGTTGTTGGAGCTGGACGTGGTCCGCTTCTACAGACATCATTACAGGTGTGATATTTTATCTAATTGTTTAAATAAATTAATGTACAATGCCAGATTGGATGTATCATACTCTTTTGACTAATTTATGTCTTATTCGTTCGTAGGCTTCAGAAGAAACTGGGCGAAAACTAAAAGTGTATGCTTTTGAAAAGAATCTGAATGCAATTGTCACCCTCCATGTTAGTTTTGGATCTTTTAATTTATAAATGGTTCTGTTGAAATTGGCCAATATATATTTTTTTTACTACTGAAATAGAAAAACTAAAATTCATTGCCTAAACTTCATCAAACATTATTTAGTGAAGTATGTTTGAATGTTTGATAAACAAAGTTTTAAGACTTTGGCACCTGTATGTATGTAAATATGGGTGTCAGTAAGTTAGACATGAAAAACATGGTGGGTATAGTGCCATTACAAAGCAATAATATTTTATCAGCTTCTTAATGTTTGCTCATTGTTACATATCTCATATGTTGTTCATGATAGCGTGGGTTCAATTTGTTGATTACATTATGTTCTCTACTCGTATTTTGTTTTTTCAGTATAAGACATAAATTATTTTACTCCTTTTGCCCATTAACTTTCTAAGCAGGGCATCTATCTTCTGATTGTTGATATTACTCTTCAATTGATTAATTCCATTAATTTAGACTTTGAGTTTTTTTTTTTTTTTTTTTGGAATAGGTATTAGTTAAATTAGAAGGATGGGAGGATACTGTTACCATAGTCTCAAGTGACGGATAGACATAAGTCAATTTTTGATATCTTTGACAAACATACATCATGTGACAAATCTAAAATTTTAAACTAAGTAAAATTTCAGGAACCACAACTCAACCCTACAAACTTGAGACAATTGCTTGGAACTCAAGGAATCAACAAATGTTGGAAATTTGACTTAGCAAATCGATTTGCAAAATCGATTTTGTAATAGGGTTGTTTCAAATTGTAAATTTTGTGATTAGGAAATCGATTAGACAAATCGATTTGCACAATTATTGAAATTAAAGTGTGCAAGTCAGTAGCATGCCGTTTTGCAGGCTAATCGATTTGACAAATCGATTGCTCCAATCACAAGTTCATTCTAAGTGTTTATATCGATTGACATAGTCGATTGTGAGAGTTCCAGAGCCAAGAAATTTATTGACAAATCAATTAGGCAAATCGATTTCATAAAATGAGTTTGAAAATATACTTGGCCTGAGACAAACACAATCGATTGGTACAATCCATTGAACTATTTCTTAAGAAACAAGTGTGGTACCAATAGGCTTGGTAAATCGATTGGATGAACCAACAGATAAACTGTTCTTCAGACAAAAGTTCATAATCGATTAGGCACATCGACTAACATGATTTAAGCTAACACTCTGTGATATGGCCAAATCGATTAGACAAATCGATTTGTTAAAACCACTGAGTCCCAGTGATCAGTGAATCGATTGGAACAAAAGTTTTTAGAAACATAGAAGACTTAGCATATGACCAAATCAATTATGTAAATGTTTGAATCGACTGAGTAAATCGATTGTTTTGATCTCGTTGTTGGAACAAAACATCACAAATCGATTATTCAAATCGATTCAAGTATGAACTGCTATTCAATTTTGAAGAATGCTTTAAAATAATCGATTCGGTAAATCGATTAGTTTATGCAGTTTCAAGATTCAAGAAAAACAAGATTCGCGAAATCGATTTGACAAATCGATTAGTATGCTTTATAACTTTAATGAATCGATTGGGCAAAGCGATTCATGTGTTGTTTTTCTGAATCTATATAAACTGTTTTCAAGCTCTTCTTCTCATAACAACACACCACATATTGAACCAGAATAATCATAAGAACAACCAATGCACATTGACATTGATAGAACTTTCTAATATTACTTTCTCACTTTGACATTATCATTGAATATTCCTTTTTCTGTCTCATACACTCATCATTCATGATCAAGGACTGAAAAAGATTGTAAGGAGAAAGAATTTTTTGAGAAGAAGACAACAATCAAAATTTCTGTATATTTTTGTTTTAGAACATTCTGTAAACGAATTCTGTAATCAAATAATATTGAGAAATCCAGTTTGACGCTGGTGGTGATCTTTTGTGTTGAGGGACTTCATAAAGAAGACACTGGACTGAAATCTTGGAAGAGTTTATGGGATTTAAACTCTGGGATTCAGGGAGATAAGAATAGAATAAGAAGAGTGGTTTAAGATTGATATGCGAGGAGCTGGAACATCTGTAAACTGACTCTGCGAGATTCTATTGAGAAGGCTAAGATCGGGTTTGATCTTAGGACTGGATGTAGGCTACCTTACAGGTGGCTGAACCAGTATAAAATCACTGTGAATAGGCATTGTTCTTTACAAGTTTCTGTTAAATCTGAGGCCATATCCACCATCAGTGACATGCGCCATTGGAACGCCTTTGAGAAAGCTGACATATTGGTAACTTTTTTGCTTATTTTGTCATTGTAAATGATTTGAATTTAGTTTTTTATGGGCAAGTGTCTGATTGTTGTTGGCTTGAATTTTGGTTAGTGAATTGCTACGTTCTTTTGGGGACAATGAACTGTCTTTCGAGTGCCTTGATGGAGCTAAGAGATTTTGAAAGCCAGATGGAATTTCAATATCGTCTTTGTATGTGAATTCTTTTTAGTTCGCACACTGATTTATCTTGGTTTTTTTTAATTATTGTTTATTTACTTGATTTCATGTGAATGTATTTATCCTTAATGGTTTACATGTTTATTAAGGTTTATGTCTTGTTATTGTTGATAATTGTTTTGTTGATTTTGTCGGAGCATAGGTTTTCACATTTACTCATCCTAGAGCAATCAACGTTATAAGAAGTTGCATTTTATGATACCTAATGACACTGGCTCTGCAATGGTACATGGTATGTGGTGTATTTCTTTTCTTATTGACTAAATAGGATTGTTGAGGAATAATAAGATTACATTGTGTTAAATTTTTTAGATATTTCAAGTGTTTGAAATTATTTTAATTATCTCAGATCAATTATTGTGCTAATGTTATAATATTCTTTTTGATACTGAATGACATTGGGTACTCTATGATCATTGGATTTGCTGACTACTTTGATGCGACTCTTTACAAGGATGTTCATTTTGAGATTAAACCTTCAACAGCTACACCAAACATGTTCAGCTCGTATTGAGATTAGTTTCCTATTTATTTTATTTCGAGACAACTATTTTGATTGGATAAAGATTGAGTTATCGTCTTAAGCTTCAACTTTTGTTCCATGAGAGGATGAAGCTAATAGAAAATTAACCAAAGATATGCTATTTATGGGTGAATGTAGTTGGGAAAAAGAAAGGAAGAATATTTGGTCTTGGATCTATATCCAAAACATTGAATCCAAATCAACCAACAAAGCGTTCTGATTCAGAGGTTGATGCTTTGAGAAGTCAAGTTCACGCTTTGAATGAGTTGTTGCAAAAATAGGGGCAACAATAGTTGTTGATGAAGCAACAGTTGCGACGACAAAAAAAAGAGATAGTCGAGACGAACAAAAATTTAACCTTTCTGATGCAATATTTAGGATTTGTTGAATCTTCTTCTCGTCCAAGTTCATCACAACAATCCAATAACAATGAAACTAATGAAGATAGTGGGGATGATGACATTGGTAGTGATCATATTGAGTATTGAGTAGTATTTGTTTATTTTGTTAAATTGGTTGTATCATGTACTTGAATATACTTCGTTTTTATTAATCATGCTTTAATCAATATTTAGTTATAATTTGCGAATATGATATAAATTTTGTATGGAATTATCACATGATATAAATTTTGTTTCCATTAGTTGGATCATGCTTTAATTAATATTTAGTTTTCATTTGAAAACATGATATAAATTTTGTTTTGGAGTATTACAAAGTATTTCAATTAAAGAGTAATATTAAATATTTAACAAATGTATTTATAATAATATTTTTATATATTTAGTTGAAATTTTCATATAAATAAAAAATTAAAAAAACTGAGTTACAGTAGAAATTTAAACCTTTGGATTCTTTTTGAAAATAATTTTGATATGAAATTACGTGTAGATTTACATTCGAAACGTATTTGTAGCAAAATCTCATTTGGATTTACCAGCACATTTTTATGCTAATATATTTGTATGAATGGACATGCAAAAGCACACACACATATTTTTTTTTAGTACGGAAACAAAAAATGGTATCCATTAAATATTTACACATACTATTACAAAAAAAAAAATTGGTTTCCACTATATTTTATTAAAATCCTTATTAAATTTTTTTATTGTTAATATTTATTTAAATTATATTATTTCAGTTTAG
>JBBPBT010001050.1:2102237-2134464 GCA_037974875.1 Cicer bijugum
AAATAATATAACACACTAAATACTTAGAAGTAAGATATTATGGGTAATCAAATCTCTCCGTAATTTTTTTATCATTCGATCAACATTTATGACACAATTTTAATGTATATTATTAATTCATAACAATGTTATTTTTCTTTTTTATTTTTATATGATTTTTAAATAAAAAGAATTAAAATTAAATAATTTGTATGATCTAAGGATGGTAATTAAAGTGATTAGATAAAATATTTGTATACTGTTATTATATATCGATTAAATCCTATAAAAAGTATAACTATGAAACAAATTAATTATATAGCTGTTTAAAAAAAACGGATGTTATAGTGTGAATTTAATAAATTGTTGAAGTCCCACATTGGAAAGAAATAATTTTGAAATCCCACATTGGAAAACTCTAGTATTTTGAGTAGTTTCAAATCTATACATACTAAAGTCCCACATTGCTTAGAAAAGAAATGTGAGTTTACTTCCATCACTATATAATGAGCATCAAACTATTGTAAAAAACACACCAAAGTTGGACGATTTTCCCTACTTTCTCTTTTCTCCCTCTTATATTCTGCTCACCAAATTTCGAGCCACTTCTCCCCTTTCTTTCAGTCCCTTTTGGTTTAGAGCGGTTATTATACCGTAGTCCCTTCGATTTTTAGAGCAGTTATTATGTCGTAGTCCCTTTCGGTTTTTTGAGCTGTTATTACGCCGCAGTTCCTTCGGTTTTTAGAGCGGTTGTTATGTCGTAATCCCTTCGATTTTTAGAGCGGTCGTTATGTCGTAGTCCTTTTGTTTTTAGAGTGGTCGTTATGTCGTAGTTATGAGTGGTCGTAGTACCATATTGCGAATGACTTTAACCGTCATATTAAGAGTGGCTTTAAGCGCCATATTAAGGGTGTAATTCTAGAACGGTTTTCTATAGTGCAGTAGAACTCCGATATAGTGATCTGGGTTATTTTATCCTGGGGACTTCGTGGTTGATAGTCTGTATTGCACAATTTGGGCAGTGCCACGAAAAGTCTTAAAGAGAGCGACCTAGTCCGCGACTCAACCCAGTAATATCTTTGGTGACATAAATTATGATTTTTAAATGGTTTTTGAAACTCAAATTCCAACAATTTTAAGACGTTTTATTCTGCCATGTCAACTGAAGATATTATTGGATTTGATTATGTTGCCTCTTCCATAAACTGTTTAAGTTTTGAAGCAAACAGAAAAGGATAAGAAAGCTGGAGAATTAACCCATCGGAAAATAATGATAAGAATTATATTCTTAATGGAGTTGCTGATGATCTGTATAACTACTACTGTTCCAACAATACTGGTAGAGATATTTGAGATGCTCTGAATGAGTTTGTAGTGAGCTGCAACCCAGAGTATCAGATGGCTGACGACAGATCCGTGGAGGCACACTTCTGTAAAATTCAGAAGATAACTTATGGGATCATCTATTAAGGTACGTTACTTGTGACATATTTAAATTAAGTGTTGAAATTTAATATGTCTCTTTATGTTTGATTGTTGAAATCAATAAAATGTATCTTTTTGCATACATGTTGTATGATTTTAATTTTTGACATGTTATATTATGTGATATGAACCCATTTGATTTCAAAATTAAGTAACTTAGATTTAATTCCAAAGTTATTGTTAAATGATTTTGAAAAATGTGATTTTTTATAGTCAAACTAGAATAATAAAGAGTTCACATAAACTTGTAGTTAGAGAATCTGAGTCTTTAGATTTATTACACTTTGATATATGTGAACATGATGGGAAAGTTAACACGAAATGAAAAACAAAAATGAAACGTTTGACATGTTAAGAATCTCTGTAGCTAAAATTGAAAATCAATTTAGTAGAAAGATTAAAAGGTTCCAAGTATGATTCTAGTTTGTTTAAATAAGTTTTATAAATTATCTAGAATTATATGTGGAACAACTGCACCATAATTGTTTAATGTGAATGGTAAAGTTGAAAAGAAAGAAAATATAACTCTTATTGAACTAGTTGTTGCTAGTATGCTTAATTATATTGTTGCATCTCATTAGTGTGTAGAAAATATATTGCTTATTTGTTATGTTTTGAATAAAGTTCTTAAATCTAAAAACAAAATATCTCCTTGTGAGATAGTGAAGAAAAGACAATCGAACTTGTCTTATTTTCAAACATGGGGTGGTCTGACTTATCTCAGAATCCCCGATCTCAAGCGAATTAAACTCGCCAGTAGAACCTATGAATGAGAATTCATTTGGGTATGCGGTAAAGAACAAAGCGTATAGGTTTTATGACCTACATGCAAAAGTGATCATAAAGTCAAATGATGTTGACTTTTATGAAACTAAATTCCCTGTAAAATGGAGAAATAGTGGGGGCAGCGAACCAAGTTACGTTCCTGTTACAAGAAGCACTGAAAGCAGCAAACAAGGTGAAACAGAAACTCGAAGAAGTAAGTGAGTCAAAGTTGCTAAAGATTATGGACCAGAATATATGGTCTATAATTTAGAAGAGAATTCTGCAAATCTTAAAGAAGTTATAAACGATTATGGATTATGGATACAGATCTATGACAAGAAGCTATAAACGATGAAATGGATTCTCTAGAGTCTAACAAGACCTGACATTTAGTAGACTTGTCTCTTGGTTGCAAACTAATAGGTTGTAAATGAATTTTGAAAAAAAACTAAAATCCGATGGATGTATTGATAAGTACAAGACACGCCTTGTAGCCAAGGGTTTTAGACAAAGAGAAAAAATATATTTCTTCGACACTTTTATACCAGTCACTAGACTAACATCGATTAGGATGCTTATATCGCTTGTGGCTATTTATAACCTGGTGATACACCAGATGGATGTTAAAACAACATTTTTTTAAATGGTGACCTAGAAGAAGAAATTTATATGGAACAAGGTCTATAAGTTAGATAAATTTCTATATGGTCTTAAACAAGCTCCTAAGAAATGGCATGAAAAGTTTGATAACTTGATTAAATTGAATGAGTTTAAAGTGAATGAAAGTGACAAATGTATTTACTAAAAATTTGAAAATGGCATTTGCACTATCATATGTCTCTATGTAGACGACATACTCATATTTGATTCAAACTTTCATGCTATAACATTTTGAAATCATTGTTGTGTAACAACTTTGATATGAAAGATCTCAGAGAAGCAAATGTAATCCTTGGAATCAAGATTACTAGGTCAGAAAAGGGAATTTATTTGGATCAATCGCACTATATTGAAAATATCATCAGGAAATATAAATATTTTGACTGTAAACCTGCTTGCACGCCATACGATCCAAGTGTGAAACTTTTTAAGAACACTGGTGAAAGTGTTAGACAAACTGAATATGCGAGCATCGTTGACAGCCTCAGGTATGCCACTGATTGTACTAGACCCGACATTGCCTTGTTGTGGGATTGTTGTGCAGGTTTACTAGTAGACCTAGTATAGAGCATTGACACGCTATTGAAAGGGTCATGAGATACCTTAAAAGGACCACGAGTCTTGGATTACATTATCAAAGATTTCCTATAGTCCTTGAAGGATACAATGTTGCTGATTGAACGTCTTATCAGATGACTCCAAAGCAATCAATGACTATATTTTAATATAGTGAGTGGTGTTGTATCTTGGAAATCGAAGAACAGACGATATTGGCTCAGTCCATTATGGAGTCTGAAATGATAGTACTAGCTACTGCTACTGCTAGTGAAGAAGCAAGTTGGTTGAGATGCTTGGTAGCAGAGATCCCTATATGGGAAAAATCTATGACAGATGTGTTGATCCACTGTGATAGTACCACGGCTATTGCAAAGATTGGGAATCGTTATTACAACGAAAAGAGACGACAAATTTGTCGTAAGCACAACATTGTTAGAAAGTTATTTACTAAATGAGTTGTTATAGTGGATCATGTATGCACTGATGAGAATTTAGCAAATCCTTTGAAAAAAGGATTAGCAATAGAGAAAGTCATAAATACATCCAAAAGGATGAGACTAATGCTTATAGAGTCACTCATAATGGTAACCCGACCTAAAAGACTAGAGATCCCAAGAATTAGGTTCAATGGGTAATAACAAGTCGTGAAGTGATATGAGATGAATATGTTATTATAAATTAGAGAAACATGATTCCTGAAACGATGATAGGATGAGGTAATAGAAACTCTTAATGAGATCTATACTCTACGTGGAGGGAGTACCTAGCTACAGGAGTACTCCTGATAGACTCACCTATGTGAATGTGGAAGTGGGGCTGCTTCATATGGAATTTCGAGGCAGAATTCCTAGAGCATTCACTATACTGGTATACACGTGCAGGGCCATTAATGCACGGGCTTTTGAGAATACACCCTATGAAAAGGTTGTGTGTGGGTTTGATGTCAGAGATAGAGTTCAAGAATACGAGTCAGTCTTGTTGAATCTGAATCTTACTTACTATGCAAAGGTTCAAGTCAAGAGACACCTTTGTTTATGCACGATCTTATAGAAGCGTTTAACGCAATTTTAGAAACATTTTTTTAAATTCAAGTGGGGGATTGTTGAAAAAAAACGTATGTTATAGTGTGAATTTAATAAATTGTTGAAGTCCCACATTGGAAAGAAATTTTTATTGTAAATTTAAGTGGAAAGAAACTTGTTAAGTCCCACATTGGAAAGAAATAATTTTGAAATCCCACATTGGAAAACTCTAGTATTTTGAGTAGTTTCAAATCTATACATACTAAAGTCCCACATTGCTTAGAAAAGAAATGTGAGTTTACTTTCATCACTATATAATGAGCATCAAACTATTGTAAGAAGCACACCAAAGTTGGATGCTTTTCCCAACTTTCTCTTTTCTCCCTCTTATATTCTGCTCGCCAAATTTCGAGCCACTTCTCCCCTTTCTTTCAATCCCTTTTGGTTTAGAGCGGTTATTATACCGTAGTCCCTTCGGTTTTTAGAGCGATTATTATGCCGTAGTCCCTTTTAGTTTTTTGAGCGGTTATTATGCCGCAGTCCCTTCGGTTTTTAGAGCGGATTATGTTGCAGTCCCTTCGGTTTTTAGAGTGGCTGTTATGCCGCAGTCCCTTCGATTTTTAGAGCGGCTGTTATGTCGTAGTCCCTTCGATTTTTAGAGCAGTTGTTATGTTGTAGTCATTTTGTTTTTAGAGCGGTCGTTATGTTGTAGTTATGAGTGGTCGTAGTACCATTTTGCGAATGACTTTAACCGTCATATTAAGAGTAGCTTTAAGCGCCATATTGAGGGTGTAATTCTAGAACGGTTTTCTATTGTGCAGTAGAACTCCGATACAGTGATCTGAGTTGTTTTATCCTAGGGACTTCGTGGTTGATTGTCTTGCACAATTTGGGCAGTGCCACGAAACGTCTTAAAGAGAGCGACCTAGTCCGCGACTCAATCCAGTAATATCTTCGGTGACATAAATTGTGATTTTTAAATGGTTTTTGAAACTCAAATTCCAACAATAGCTAAATATCAAATATTCCCACACACATGAGCTATATTAATTATTGTAAGTGATTTTTTTTTTTAAGTAATAAATACTCAAACATCTAATTGACATCTAGAGTAAAAAAAAATCTGAAAAGTAATACAATTAATGTGATATGTTATTTACTTTATAGGAACTGAGAGACAGAATATATAAAGCGATGAATGAAAATCAAACGACCTACACGTTTATATTGTTTTATTTATTGCATTCCTAATTATAAATCATATAAAATCAGGTATTACTATTTTTTACATAACATCGTATCTTACTCTGAAACAACATCACAAAACACATCCCCTTCCACACTATTTATACCCCCATAGTTCCACTTTCACTCTCCACTCTTCAATTAAAAGAAACAACACTTCATTCTGCTTTCTCATTTACTCAACCTCCTTTAACATAAAACATTAGTGATAAAAAAATGGCTCATCGTCATAACATTAGTCTAAACATGCCACAAATGGTTCAATTAAACCCAGAAGACATATTCAAAACCCGTTGCATATGGGTAACTGGACCAGTAATAGTAGGTGCTGGTCCATCAGGTTTAGCAGTAGCAGCTTGTTTAAAAGACCAAAATGTCCCTTCCATTCTTCTTGAAAGAGCTAACTGCATTGCTTCCCTTTGGCAAAACAGAACTTACAACCGTCTTAAACTTCACCTCCCTAAAAAATTCTGTCAACTGCCTAATTTTCCTTTCCCTGATCATTTCCCAGAATACCCTTCTAAATTTCAATTTATTAACTACCTTGAATCTTATGCTAAACATTTCAATATTAATCCTAATTTCAATGAAACAGTTCAATCTGCTAAGTATGATGAAACCTTTGGTCTTTGGAGGGTTAAGACTATTAGGAAAATAAACACTTTAACTTCACTTGCTGATGATGATGATGATGATTTTGAAGTTGAGTATATTTGTAGGTGGCTTGTTGTTGCTACTGGCGAAAATTCTGAGAAAGTTGTGCCTGAGATTGAAGGTTTGGATGATTTTGGTGGACATGTTGTGCATGCATGTGATTATAAATCTGGTGAAGGTTATGGTGGAAAGAAAGTGCTTGTTGTTGGCTGTGGAAATTCTGGCATGGAAGTTTCTCTTGATCTTTGTAATCATAATGCAAATCCATCCATGGTGGTTAGAAGCTCGGTGAGTATCCAAATTGATGCCGATTATGTTCTGACCTCAAGTCCACAGCACCGTGTCTTTGTATCTGGTGTTGTGGGTCTGAGTTCAAAACAAATGAATTATGTTCATTTTGATCAAAGTTTCTATTTTTAAGTATAAAGATTTGACAATTTTTGTTGTTGTGATTTTGGTTATCAGATTCATGTTTTGCCAAGAGAAGTATTTGGAAAATCAACATTTGAGCTTGCAGTTATGTTGATGACAAAGTTACCAATTTGGATGGTTGATAAAATATTACTTGTTCTGACTCGTTTGATTTTGGGGAATGTTGAAAAGTATGGTCTTAAAAGGCCATGTATTGGACCTTTAGAGCTTAAGAACATTTCAGGGAAGACACCAGTTTTAGATATTGGAGCACTTGAGAAAATTAGATCTGGTCACATTGAAGTTGTTCCTGGAATAAGAAGATTTTTACAAGGAAAAGTTGAACTTGTTGATGGAAAAGTTCTTAATATTGATTCTGTTGTTCTTGCTACAGGATATCGTAGCAATGTACCTTCATGGCTTAAGGTTTGTTATCAGTCGTTAATTCTTTACACTTTCTATTATTCATTTACCGATATATTTTTTCTTTTTTCACTTGCATTGGATTCTTGCTGGTAGTTATGGTAGTTGATTGAGTTTAATTTCAAACATTGTTTGTTTGTTCTTTCTCTCTCTCCCTCAATGATAAAATAAGCAAGTTGGTCTCTTAAATTGTATGTAAACATTAATGGATGGACTATTTGTAAAAATTGTATGCTTAAAATTTCAAAGATAAATTTGTCTATTCAAACTAATGGTTCATATTATTAGTTTTGGTTGGTGGTTTTGTTTTTACTTTTGATGATAATATGCAATAAATGTTTCTTCTGGTATCCACTTGTAATTTGTTTTTCCTCCCAAGTTGTAGTTGGTGTACACTGTTCTAGTGAAAGCAATGGTTTTTGTTGTTTTCTTCTCTCTCTGTTTTTGAATATTTAAAATTCTCATAAGTTTGTAAACATTTGATGTACTAGTAATTTTTGTGTGATTTCTTATAGAATATGTTCAACTACTAATAATGTTAGCTTTAAGGACAAGTAATTTAAATGGTGATAATTATCCAACTAGAATTAGTGGTTCAATTTGTTTAAGTTGATAATTATGTATTTGTTCCATGGACTAAAACAATGTTATGTTATGTATTGAAAATAGGAAAATGAGTTTTTTTCCGATGATGGGATGCCAAAAGATCCATTTCCAAATGGATGGAAAGGAAAAAGTGGTCTTTATGCTGTTGGATTTACAGGGAGAGGTCTTTCTGGTGCATCTTTGGATGCAATTAGTGTGTCTTATGACATTGCCAAAAGTTGGAAAGAAGAAACTAAACAGAAAAAGAAAACAGTGGCGGCTCGTCATAGAAGATGCATATCACACTTCTGAAAACAGAGCCGTTTTAGATGAACACAAAGCAAACTATTCTTTTGTCTATTACTTAAAAAAATCTCACTTTTCATGAAGCATATTGTGATTGTTTAGTTTCATTTGTTTTTGGCTGATGATCAATCCAAATAAAAAGTGGTTATGAACAATCCAAAAAATAACTGGTTCTAATCAGTTAGAAAATAATAGAGTTTTCTCGATACATATAATACACAAAATATTAGCCCTCTCCTTAAGAAATTCCCATGTTTGATAATCATTTGATATTATTATCTTTTATTTGTATAATGGATGATGAGGCTTATTTTCTTAATTATGTTTTTTATTTTATTTTTTATTTGGAAGGAATATATTGTATCACACATTTGATGTTTTAATAATGAAGTCAAACCTCTCTTCCTCTCTCCTACATTCTGATTTATATTTTTGGTCAAACCTTCAATTTTAATCCTAAAGGCAAGTGCAAGGGCTTATGTTCTAAAAAATGTTGACATTGAAGTTGGAAGGAAACAAATTTGTGAAGCTCATATATTCCCATGTTGCACAGCACATGGACAGATCCTGATGTCAAAAGAAAATAAATATTAGATGCTCTGATGCTGTGGATAGGAACGAAATTGGGAAGAAAATAAAACTAACAATTTTATTCTTCTATCATAAAGAATGATTTTGGATTGTATTATTTTTAATACATAATTTTATACATAATTTTTAATACTTCTTTATTTTATTATTGGAATGAGATGTTGTGCTAATGTATTATTTGTTGGTTTTTATTTTAGTAATAATAATTTAAGTTTAATTTAATATTTTGCTTGTTATTTCATATATTTCATGGATACTTTATATTTTTGCAATATTAACTTTTAACTTTTAATGTTAGAAATGTTATGTAAGTGGTTTTTTGTTTTTTTTATAAGAGATGTTAAATACGATGTTTTTATTGAATTTTTAATACATTATTTGACATATATAATACAAATATATATTTATGTGTTGGTAAAAATGAGTGGACCAATTCGATTTTAAGTGCATTTAACCAGATCTCTTATTTTACTATATATATTTCCCCACTTAAATCTTAATCATATTATCTTTTTGATTAAAATATAATTTTGATCATTCTATAATTTAAAAAATTCACAATTTTAATCTCTTTATTTATTTTCACAATCTTGCTCTATGTTTTATAAAATGTTGACATTTGGTCCTCATTTGAGGTTCAAGTTGATAAAAGTTTTATAAAACATTGACATTTGATCCTCTATTTTTGTTTGAACTTCAAGTTGATAAAATGGTAATAACTTAAATGAGGAGTAGAAAAGTTTACATGAAGTTTGAATTCCATTTCTTTTAGTGGAAATGGCTACATTCCGTGAATCTAAGTTTGAACAGGAGTTTGGACAGGTATCAATATTTAGTGTTTAATCAAACACATGAAGAAAAAAAAAATTTAATTGGTGAGGTAGAAAATTATGGCGATGATGAATTTTAATTTATTTAATACTACTTTAATAATTTCTGAAAATAAAAATAATAAATTCTTTTTTAATATCTTTTCTTCGCTTTAAAAGTTTTTGAATGTAAAAATCTAAAATAATTTTTTTCTTCCATTTCTTTTAAATTACTTTATTTTTACTTTAAAATATTCGAACAAAATTCAAATGACTTGATTTAATTACTTTTATTTTTTAAAATAAAGGCATGTAAGTCTATAAATTGGATTGGATGTCTTTCTTTTAAAGTAAATAAAAGTAATTTATACAAAAATTCAAAAACAAAATTTTGGAAATTTTAAAAAAAATAAAAGTAATTTGGAAAATATTAATTATTTTTAATTTAAAAAATTAGAGACTAAAATTATAAATTTACTAAAATAGATGGATGTATGTTATCTTATTTTCTACTATAACTCCCACCTCTATTAAGAATAAATCACTATTATAAATTAATTCTTTGGAGTTCTTTGAGATTTCGTGGAAAATAATTCAGTGGCAACTCATGAAGGCAGTGAAACAAATGAACCGGTTCTCCATAGTTGCACACACAATTTTTGTAGGCGAAGGATGTTTGAAAAATCTATGGAGCTGAAAACAATTGAGAGGTCTCAAATTGATTTCTTGGTTGAAGGTAAGTTTTTTTAAGAGCAAATTGTATACTTTTAATTTGGAAAACAACTTTGTTATGCCTGCATCTAACTTTCTGTCTTGTTGCATTAATTCTACATCATTATAATTTTTTGCGTTACTATTGGGAGCCAGTTCAATTGAAACTCGAAGTTTTAAAATTCCTAATTTCTTAGTAATTAATTATTGTTATACAGGCGGAGAATATTAGATTAATTACTTAATTAATTATTATGAATTATTACTTAATAAATCATGGTCAATTACTAACTACTAATTATAGGATGAATGACATGTGTTGTGTTTTGTTTACAAATCTATTGGGTCATTCTATTGTCATCAATGAGTGGTCAGTGCTCTTAGTCATTTATGTAAGAATCAAATTCGTTCATATATAAATATCTATTATTAAAATTTTGATAATAAAACAAAAGGTTAAATAATTTTTTAATTCTTATAAAATCTCATAATTTTGATCATATTATTCTTTGTACAACTTGTTCTTAGCAATTTCCAAATGAAGTGAATTTGCTACTATTTCCTCATGGTGCTTTTAGGGATTTAAAGTGTAAACTGGATTTGAATTAGATGTTTTCATCATGATGCTAATCAATTTATTCTTGGTCAGAGGGAGAAAATTCTTGAACAACCATGTTGTCTTCTAATTCAACGTTAGAGATGTGATCAACAAAAGAAGAATTAACAACACATTGAGTACTAACACCTTGGCTTTCTTTATTTGAACCTTTAGTCGTGACATTCGCTTGAGCATCAACCTTTTTAGGCACATACTTCTTTTCCCAACTCTTAACGTATGCAACATCTTTAATATCTTTAGTTATTCCATGACCACTAGAACACCTTTGACATTTATCTATAAAACGCCCTACAACCTTAAAAAATTCACAAAATATTGGCAACTTTTCATATTTAACATAAACAACAAATTCATACCCTTCACGTTCAACAAAAATGTGGTGTCTCAGCTCTTATATCATGTCCAAATCGACCAAAATATAGGAAAAATGTTCCAACATTATTTTATTTCGTTGAATCATTATAAGATATAAAAGGTCAACACCTGAAGTGATTATGAAAATGATCTTTGGTCTCCAATATTATTAGGGACGATTGTAGATACAAATCCAACATTAGGCCTTCGTGTTTCTCACTAAATCCATATTGAAATATTTTATCCAAGAGAAAACATGAAGAAGACCTAATTTCATATTCCAAGTAACAATAGTTCGAACACTTAGCAAATCATTAGAAGAAGAAAATGAGAACTAGTTAAATCATTTTCTAAGGGAACAACCTACCACTAACCAATAGGTTTCCATAATTTTTAAAGTTTTTCACGTAAAACCAACAATACAATTGGTGCATCACCTTTCACTGTAGTAACTCTACCATGAAGGAATATTGATAGCGATAATTGACCCTTTAATACAATGTTTTCGTAACTAACTTAAAGGAATATTGACTTTAACAGTTGCGTTGATTGGTGTCCTTGCAAACATCAAATAAAAAAATGGACCGTCAAAGTGGTTAGTTTCGCATGGCAACCATTAACAATAAAGACACATCAAAGATGAGACAACCAACATTCACGATGCAAAACAACCCAGTCAAGAAGACAAATCAAAAACAAGAAACCAAAGGTCAAAGTTGGTTGTCAATGTTGTTGGGTATTCAATTATGAGTCTTTAGTCCCACATTGACCAGGAATGATGGTTGTATTGGATATATAAGGAGAACGATCCATACGCCTAATGCCTTAAGGTTTTGGGTTGATATGTGGTGTCTAAGTCTCTTATTAATCCTTGTTTAGCCCATTTCGAATGTTGTGCTCCTCCGGACTCCCCAACAAGTGGTATCAGAGTCGGGTTCAACTTGACAGGGGAGCAAAATTAAGGACTTGGATCAAGCGGATCAAGTCTAGTGGTGGACCAAAAAGGACTCGAATCAAGTGGGTCAAGTTTAGTGGTCAATAAAGGACTGGACTCGGATCAAGTGGATCAAGTCTAGTGGTGGGAACTCATAATTGAGGGGGAGATTGTTGGGTATTCAATTATGAGTCTTTAGTCCCACATTGACCAAGAATGGTGGTTGTATTGGATATATAAGGAGAATGACCCATACACCTAATGCCTTAAGGTTTTGGGTTGATAAGTGGTATCTAAGTCTCTTATTAATCCTTGTTTAGCCCATTCCGAATTTTGTGCTCCTCTAGACTCCCCAACAAGTCGATTGTTGGGTATTCAATTATGAGTCTTTAGTCCCACATTGAACAGAAATGGATGCTGTAATGGATGTATAAGGAGAATGACACATACACCTAATGCCTTAAGGTTTTGGGTTGATATGCGGTGTCTAAGTCTCTTATTAATCCTTATTTAGCCCATTCCAAATGTTGTGCTCCTCCGGACTCTCCAATAAGTGGTATCAGAGTCGGGTTCGGCTTGACGGGAAAGCAAAAATTAAGGACTCGGATCAAGTGGATCAAGTCTAGTGGTGGACCAAAAAGGACTCGGATCAAGTTGATCAAGTCTAGTGGTGGGAACTCATAATTGAGGAGGAGAATGTTGGGTATTCAATTATGAGTCTTTAGTCCCACATTGACCAGGAATGGAGGTTGTAATGGATATATAAGGAGAATGACACATACACCTAATGCCTTAAGGTTTTGGGTTCAGATGTGGTGTCTAAGTCTCTTATGTATCCTTGTTTAGCCAATTCTGAATGTTGTGCTCCTCCGGACTCTCCAACAAATGTTTCTATGATCAAAGGTCAAAGGTCATCACATAAATCAGAAACCAACAAAGTAAGCACATTATTGACCAAATATAAATTTGCCTAATAAATCACATATCTTTTTTCATTTTTTTCCTTTATCATTGATGTAGCCTTCACAGGATCAACAAGTTTCAAATTAGGACAATATTTCTTGTGATATTCTGAAACTAAATGTTCTAAAATCCAAATTATAAAAATATCTGAAAATGAAAAACCAACGAACCCAAAAGTAGAGGCAAAACATGGCTCAAATAGAAAATGAAATTGAGTAAGGAGTTTAGAGACCATCAATCTATTTATAGTTATTCTACTATCAAGAATGTATCGAATAGCCATATATAAGAAATGCATATACGATCGAATAGCCAAAAATAAGACCATTTGAAAAGTAAAAATAATTTATATAAAAAATGATAATGTCAGACAACTATTTAAGGTACGTCTATTATTTAACATTAATTGGTTTTTACAAGGGGTTTGTACCAACTTGACACTCATAATTCATTATTTTATGTTTTAATACAAAACCTATATTCTATTCGTTGTAAATTTCATTGGAAGTGTTCAATAAACTTTAATATATTATTTATTTTAAATTGAGACATCATTTACTCACTCTAAATTTAGTATAAATAAAATGTTTACTTTAGTGATATCGTGAGTGTGGTAACAATTATATATATATATATTTAATATTAATTTATGTCAATCACTCTATAAGTGTGACATATAAAACAAAATTTTAAAGATATTTCTCAAGAGAATTTCCTAGTTCATGCATGCACCAGACCTTCAATATCATTAAATAAAATTCTTATGTGAATTTTCAATCTCGTGTGCGGCACTAGACCGCACTAGTATAAATATAACGTTGATTTTGTATCAATGACATCGACTCATATTTTCAACATAAACATTATTTGTGCATTTTCATTTCTCTCTAAAAAAATGGATTCCATTTCAATTGATTCGCTCCTACACATATCAATCTATATTTATACCATGTCGTTAGATTGATTCATGTAACAACAAAAGAGGTACAAATAGCATGATACATTCACATATTATACATTTTATTAACGATAACACACCAACCACAATCGCTATCATTTGGGTATATTGATTTATGTAACAAAAAAAGAGGTATTGAAGGTGCAAACACGAGAAGGGGGTTGAATTGTGTTTGACTAAGTTGATAACTTTTTTATTATTTGATTAAACTGATTTAGACTTGATGATTTATTTGGAGTTGAAGCAATAACAAAACTAAGGAGTGTAGGAATAAAGTGACACAAGTAATTTATCATATTTCACCACTAACTTGGCTACATGTAATTCCTTCACTCAAAATGATTTAGTCCACTAATTCAACAACTTGAATTATAAAACTTCTAACCATCTAAGTCAGTTTTCTCATACAATCTAACAACCCCAGACTTTTGAGGAACACACAACTTGACTTTATCTACCAAATATTCTCCTCACAATCTGACAACCCCATATTGTTGAAGGTCTACTAACACAACGATCGGGTTTGAATACAAAGGTTTGGAATTTGAGTAATTATTTCTAACAAGCTGATTATAACAATGACTATCACACTTTAAGAAAAATACTTAAAAAATATTTCTCATTCGAACAAGTGTTTCTCTCTTCTAACTCTAAGATGAATTTGGAAATTTTAGCTTGAGTTTTTCTACTCTTTTCTGATTTTTTTATGACCTTCTTCTTCAGCCTTGAGTATCTATTTAAATATACAATTAGAGATTCAATTTAGTCTTTGCTTAATTTTGAAATGTATCTTCATTCTTAGTTTGATCAATAATGATCTTATTCAAAAATAATTCTAAACAAGATGTTTCTTTGATAATATGTTTCTTTAGTCAATTCTTTATTTTTGAATTCAAACTGAGTAGTTTTTCTAGATTGATTTTGTTCATGTTGAATTTGCAAATTCTTCATATTGATATTGTTTGTATTTTATTAAGATTGAGTTTATAAATTCTTCATATTGATACTATTCGTATTTTGCTAAGATTTCTTTCACAAATTCTTCAAATGAAGCTTCCTTCCTATTGTTTGCTTTGATCTGGGAGGGAACATAGCGTTGGACTGGTTCTTGAACTTTCACAAGTAGAAATATGAATAAGTCCAATTCAAAATTTTATCCTTTGTCAAATTCTAAATAATATCTTCGCAAATAATAAATATATCTTCTTGTGAGTGTTTCTTTTTGTAAACTATTAATGATTGTATCTTCTTGTGATAAATTTTGATCAAATCTTCTTGTAGATAAATCTTGATCAAATATAATTGTAAATAATTCATATTTTCTTGTGGTAAATATTGATCAAATCTTCGGGTAAATAATTCATATCTTGTGATAAATCTTGATCAAATCTTCTAGTAAATAATTCATATCTTCTTGTACATAAATTCTAACCAAATTTTGACCATGTTTTTTTTCAACTTAGTCAAAGATTTTCTTCAATTATAAATCTGAATCAAATTTTATTTTAGATTGTCTTCAAAAATAGAAAACTTCTTTCATGCTTTGTGAAGTCAAATATAATATTCTGATAAAATACTTTTGTTAACATCAAAACTCTAAGTATAAAACCAATTTGGTTCCAACAGGTACAGATAGCATGTCACCTTTATATATTAGACTCAAAATTACATTTTGGTAACGATAACACACCAACCACAATCTCTATCATTTGATTATATTAATTCATGTAACTAAAAAAGAAGTATAGATATCATGTCACTTTTACATATTAGACTTAAATATATATTTCGGTAATAATAACACACCAACCACAATCCATAACCATTTGATTATATTGATATGAGTAAGATTTTGATATGAGTATAGATATTGTAACATTATACTTTAGCTAGAACAAAATTGGTTATTCTAATGTTGTTTCGTACTCCTACTCTTATCAATTCTGTTACACAAGAAGGTGCATCTTGCTTGAACTGTTTGGAGTTTAAAAAATTTCAAATCCCAAATAATGGTGGCTTGATTATAACCTCAGATTTAATGAAAAAGTAAATTTCACTTCAACTCTTCAAATTCAAAAGGTTCAATGATGGAAGAATGTTCTAAAGAAAACATGTGCTAGAATTTTCAATGATATTTTGTTACATATTTTGGGTAGCTTTAATTATGGAAGATTACTATGTTATACCCTTGATTGTTCTCGGTTTCCCTCATCCATTATTTGGTGATTTTAATGTACTACCGACTTTGTGCAACATGATTTGTCTAACTCTTGGTGAAATTTGTTTTTACAAAAACTTTTGGGGTGGATTGTATCAAGAATATGCATATGGATGAACAAGTTTTGTTTGCATCTATTGTTCAGAGTAATGTGGAAACACTTTATCGAATTCTTAATGGTAATCACATTGCAAAGTTTCGTGTCAATGGAAAATATTTGGGCTCGTAAAATATGAGCGTCAGAGAGTAAATATTCCAAATTTAGGAAGAAAATAAGTAGAGAGAATTATAAGATTACGGTGTCTTCTTTAGAGGTAGAATTAAAACCCCATTTTGCCAGTTGTATTGGTTGGTTTGGTAAAATATGTACTTGAGAGTCAAATGTTTTACACAAATGGTAGTACAATGGTGAGGCTCGATATATCGCTTTGAAATAAAATAATTATTTCTTTCTATTTTATTGAAATATTCTTTATTGTGTCTTTTTATTCTTTCTAAATAGTCAAACGGTTAAATTCATACACGTGAAGTGCATAGCATGTTAAAATTATTGGATTTGGCGTGTAGATAATTTTGTATGATTCAAATAGATATTTTTTTAATACCATATTAATTTTTTATATTGAATTTAATTGAACATTTTTATGACTCGATATGTAAGATAAAAAGTGTCACTATCTATAAGTACTTCATTGTGAGAGATAAATTATTGAATGTTTGTTTGGTCAAATATATAAAAAAAAAAATTTCATAATACTAAAAATTTATATATAAATTATTTTTAATCTCTAATTTTTTTTAACCATGATAATATCATCATTTTATCCCTTATTGATGTATTTCAATATAAATATTTATAGTACATCATCTAGTCCAATATTTATATTTTACCTTTTTAAGTGTATTAAATACAATATTTATATATTTAAATAGTAGCTTTGCAAAACTAATTTATTTTCGGTTTAAATATGTCTTTGGTCCTTATAATTATAACATATTTTTTTATTTTGGTCCTCGTAAGTATTTTTGTTTGATTCACATCCATGCAAATAAAGATTCTTTTAAAATGGTTCATCAATCCAACTTCTGTTAAAAAAATTCTAACACCGTTAAATTGACATCACAATATTTTAAATAATTTTTTTATAAAAAATAAATAAAAAATTTGATTATTTTTGAAAATGAGATCAAAATTGATAACTCTAATGTTTATTGTCTCCCTCTTCTCATACTCTCCCTCTTGTCACGACCTTCTCCCCTTCACCCTTAAAGATACTATTACACTCTTTTTAATTTCTCAATTCTGCTTTTTCTTTTTTGCTTACAATCTATTTTGCTTATTTTCTTTTGGATAAACAAATATTTGAATTTAATTTTGTTTGCGCGTGTTTTGTCTTAGATTGGAATTTTTTATTATTTGTTTCATAATTTTGCATTTGACTTATTTTCAAGAATGAAAGTAATATAAGGGCAAAATTGATATTGTAATTACTGAGTGACTTCTTTAGCATCAATCCCTCTAATAACACATTTGAGCATAAATAAAACTAAAAAGAGTGTAATAATATCTTTAAGGGTGAAAGTTGGAAGCTTGTGAAAAGAGAGAAAGAAAAGGGATAAAGGTGACAAGAGAGAGACCGTAGATAGTATGGTTCTCAAGTTTAGTCTCTCTTTCAAAAAACAATCAAAATTTTAATTTGTAATTATTTTTTTTTGTTTTTTATTAAAAAAATTATTTAATACATTGTGACGTCAGTTTAACGGTGTTAAATTTTTTTAACAGAATTTGGATTGAAGTTGTGAATAAGACAAAAAAAACTTATGAGGACTACAAAAAAAATTAATTGCAAGGATCAAAGATATTTAAACCTTTATTTTTTTTTCTTATTTTTCTTTTATTTATAATATATATGTTCTGGATCAGACTCAGACACACTAGGAAAATAGCCATTGAGCCTCATTCCAATCTAGTGAGTGTCAAACAAATTGCATCATTCAAGGATCGAACTCAAGTAAACAGTAGCATGCCGTTTTGCAGGCTAATCGATTTTGACAAATCGATTGTTCCAATCACAAGTTCATTCTAAGTGTTTATATCGATTGATACAGTCGATTGTGAGAGTTCCAGAGCCAAGACATTTATTGACAAATCGATTAGGCAAATCGATTTCAAAAAATGAGTTTAAAAATATACTTGGCGTGAGACAAACACAATCGATCGGTACAATCCATTGAACTATTTCTTACGAAACAAGTTTGGTACCAATCGACTTGGTAAATCGATTGGATGAACCAACTGATAAACTGTTCTTCAGACAAAAGTTCATAATCGATTAGGCACATCGACTAACATGATTTAAGCTAACTCTCTGTGATATGGCCAAATCGATTAGGCAAATCGATTTGTTAAAACCACTAAGTCCCAGTGATCAGTGAAATCGATTGGCACAATCGATTGGAACAAAAGTTTTTAGAAACAGAGAACATTTAGCATATGGCCAAATCGATTATGTAAATATTTGAATCGACTGAGTAAATCGATTGTTTTGATCTAGTTGTTGGAACAAAACATCACAAATTGATTATACAAATCGATTCAAGTATGAACTGCTATTCAATTCTGAAGAATGCTTTAAAACAATCGATTAGGTAAATCGATTAGTTTATGCAGTTTCAAGATTCAAGAAAAACAAGATTCGCGAAATCGATTTGACAAATCGATTAGTATGCTTTGTAACTTTAATGAATCGATTGGTCAAAGCGATTCATGTGTTGTTTTTCTTAATCTATATAAACTGTTTTCAAGCTCTTCTTCTCATAACAACACATATTGAACCAGAATAATCATAAGAACAACCAATGCACATTGACATTGATAAAACTTTCTGATATTACTTTCTCACTTTGACATTAACATTGAATATTCCTTTTTCAATCTCATACACTCATCATTCATTATCAAGGACTGAAAAAGATTGCAAGGAGAAAGAATTTTATGAGAAGAAGACGGCAATCAAAATTTCTGTATATTTCTGTTTTAGAACATTCTATAAACGAATTCTGTAATCAAATAACATTGAGAAATCCAGTTTGACGCTGGTGGTGATCTTCTGTGTTGAGGGACTTCGTCAAGAAGACACTGGACTGAAATCTTGGAAGAGTTTATGGGATTTAAACTCTGGGATTCAGGGAGATAAGAATAGAATAGAAAGAGTGGTTTAAGATTGATAGGCGAGGAGCTGGAACATCTGTAAACTGACTCTGCGAGATTCTATTGAGAAGGCTAAGATCGGGTTTGATCTTAGGACTGGATGTAGGCTACCTTACAGGTGGTTGAACCAGTATAAAGTCACTGTGTACATTTTCCTTCCCTTATCTCTCTTTTATTTCTGCATTGCCTATATGATTAATTGTGAACGCATGAAATAATTGAATTCTGCAATATTTAATTTTACATGAATAGTTATCATTAGCATGCTTGTATATGAATCTTTATGTTGAATCATAATTTGTATCTACTGCATTCTATTAGCCAGTCAGCATTCTTGTTTATCTCACTGTAGGATTGATCTTTTTGGGACCTTAGTATATCTTGTGTTTGATAAATTTTCAATTTGGTAAACTGTTTAGCAAATTGTAGGAATAGGCATTATTCTTTATAAGTTTCTGTTAAATCTGAGGCCATATCCTCCATCAATTGGCATCAAGAGCCTACTTTTTGTTAGAGTAATTCTCATAAAAAGACCATGACCTCAAAATTCCTTAGTGAGGGTGCTTCATTAGCAAGGCCCCCTGCCTTTAACGGGGCCGCATATATGTACTGGAAACATAGGATGTTGATTTTCTTAGAGGCTACTAGCATAGACATTTTAGATGTTGTTTTAGAAGGACCGTTTGTGCCAAAAATTGTAGGAACCGATAATTCTTCCATACCTAAGCCCAGTGCAGACTGGTCTGAGGATGATAAGAAGAAGGTAGGTTACAATGCTAAGGCTAAGATTATTATTACTTCTGCTTTGTCAGCTGATGAATTTTTCAGGTTTTCAAACTATAAATCTGCAAAAGAAATGTGGGACACTTTGCAGCAGACACATGAGGGAACCATTAATGTCAAAAGAGCTCGTGTAAACACCTTGATGCATGAATATGAATTATTCAACATGAAGAAAGACGAATCAATAAATGACATGCAAACCAGATTTACACACGTTGTCAACAATTTGAATGCATTAGGCAAGGAAATCGACAATGACCAACAAATCAGCAAAGTTATGCGTTGCCTAACCAGAGAATGGCAACCAAAAATCACTGCCATTGCAAAATCAAAAGATCTTGGAAGCATGGGAATAGCTACACTGTTTGGTAAACTGCGGGAACATGAAATGGAATTACACAGAATCAATGAGGCGGAACAAACTGACATAAAGAGGAAAGGATTGTCATTGAAAGCTCAAACACATCATTCCAAATCTGAACAAGAGAGCTGCACAGATGAATCAAGCAGTGAGGATGATGAAGAACCTGAGATTGGATTACTTGTCAAGAAGTTTAAGAAATTTCTGAAAAAGAAAGACAACAAGTTCAGAAAATCATCCAGTTCTAAAACAAATGACACTAAGACAATAACTTGTATGAATGTGGAAAAACAGGCCACATAAAGTGTGAGTGTTACAAGCTGCCAAATAAGAACAGAACTGCAAAGAACAAAGGCAAGGAACCAGCCCCCAAATCCAGAAAAGCGTATGTTGCTTGGAACGATAATGACAACGAATCCTCTTCATCTTCTGAAGAAGAACAAGCAAATTTATGTCTCATGGCTAAAACAGATTCAGATTCAGATTCAGATTGCGAAGTAAGTTCATCTAATCCTACTTATGATGAGCTGCAAAATACATTTAGTGAATTACATGATGAATATGTTAGTACCATTAAAAAGGTGATTAGTACTAAGAAGTCACTAGAAGAGAAATGCATATTGTATGATGAAATGAAACTTGAGCATGAGTCATTTAAAGTCATGAATGAAAATCAGGAAAAAGAGAATCATGCATTGCATTGTGATATTGAAAAGTTCAACAGTGGCAAAACCAAGTTAGATATGCTTCTTGAAAACCAAAGAAATTTGAATGAAAAATCTGGACTTGGTTATAGGCCCAATGTGAATTTTAAACATAATCACAACAAACATGGCATTGGTTATAGAAATGTGAAGCATAACCAGAAGTTTGGAAAAACCAGTCACATGCATAATGTCTTTGTCAAACCAAAATAGTATGCATCCTCTGCTGTCACTTGTCATTTTTGTTGCAGAAAAGGGCATTTTGTTTACAATTGCAAATTTAAAAAAATTGCCAACAGAGGATGTAAACAGATTTGGAAGATCAAGACACAAACTGTTGAGACTAAAATATTGGGTACCTAAAATGAAATTCTGATTTTATTGCAGATATGCTTGAGATCCACAAGGCATCAATGGTATCTTGATAGTGGATGCTCAAAGCATATGACAGGGGACAAATCAATGTTCGTGTCCCTAAGCCTAAAAGAAGGTGGATTTGTTAAATACGGTGATAACAATAAGGGTAAGATCTGCGGAATTGGTAACATTGGCAGCGAATCAACTGCTGTTATAAAAAACGTCTTATATATGAAAGGGCTAAGACACAACCTTCTAAGTATAAGTCAGCTGTGTGACAATGGTTTTCAAGTAAGTTTTTCACCACTTTCTTGCATAATTGAGAAAAAGGTAGATAAAAGTATCAAACTGATTGGTGATAGAATTAACAATATTTACATGTTGGATTTACATGTTGTGTCTGCTAATTCTGTTTGTTGCTTATTATCAAATGCTGATGAGACATGGTTATGGCATAAACGTGTTGCACACATTCATATAGATCATTTGAATAGACTTGTTAGTAAACAACTAGTTATAGGACTCCCTGACAAGAAGTTTACTAAGGACAGGTTATGTGATTCTTGTGAGCAAAGTAAGCTTGTCAAATCTTCATTTCTCCCAATAGACATGGTCAAAACCAATAGGGTTTTGCAGCTAATCCACATGGACCTCTTTGGTCCATCCCAAGTGAGAAGTTTTGGAGGTAATATGTATGGCTTCGTGTTAATTGATGACTATTCTAGATTCACCTGGACTTACTTTCTGACTCATAAAAGTGATGTGTTTTCTGTTTTCAAAAAGTTTGCAAACTTAGTACAAAATGAAACAAGTCGGAAAATAATGTCCATCAAAAGCGATCATGGAGGTGAATTCCAAAATGATTCTTTTGATGCTTACTGTGAACAGAATGGTATTCATCATATGTACTCAGCCCCTAGGACACCACATCAAAATGGTGTAGTGGAAAGGAAAAATAGGTCTTTAGAGAAGTTAGCTAGGACTATGTTTAAAGACTCAAATATTCCTAAGTATTTCTGGGCTGATGCAATTAACACTGCCACACATGTTGTCAACAGGGTTTTGATTAGGACAATCCTTAGAAAAACTCCTTATGAGTTGTACAAGGGTAGAAAGCCAAATATCTCTTACTTTAGAGTCTTTGGTTGTAAGTGTTTTGTGTTGAACAATGGCAAAGAACACCTAGGTAAGTTTGATCCCAAGGCAGATGAGGGCATCTTTCTAGGTTATTCCCAAACTAGTAGAGCCTATAGAATCTACAACAAAAGAACAAAGACCATAGAAGAATCAGTTCATGTTAAGTTTGATGAACTTTTTAAAGAAAACTTGAACAACACTCCTTCTATGGTTGATGCCTCCTTAGATGATGTTGTAGAATCTGAACCTTTAGAACCAAAGGAAACCTCTCCTCCAAACAACAGTGACTGTGTTGAGCCTATTAGAGTAGATGAGTTACCTAGAGAGTGGAAGTTTAGTATAAACCATCCCATAGATAACATCATAGGTGACATCTCTAAAGGAGTGGCAACTAGGAGGAACCTTAGGCACTTTTGCAACCTTACAGCCTTTGTATCTCAGATTGAACCTAAGAACATTAAGGAAGCCTTACTAGATAGTGAGTGGATACTTGCTATGCAAGAGGAGTTGAACCAATTTGAGAGAAACAAAGTCTGGACTCTAGTACCTAAACTAGAAAATAAGCACATCATAGGAACAAATTGGGTGTGTAGAAACAAACTAGATGAGAATGGAGTCATCACTAGAAACAAAGCTAGATTAGTGGCCAAGGGTTACAATCAAGAGGAGGGAATAGATTTTGATGAAACCTATGCCCCTGTAGCTAGGTTAGAAGCCATTAGAATACTCCTTGCTTATGCATGTATAATGGACTTTAAGCTTTATCAAATGGATGTGAAAAGTGCCTTTCTCAATGGTGATATCCAAGAGGAAGTTTTTGTTAGCCAAACACCTGGTTTTGAGAATCCAGATTTTTCTAATCATGTATACAAGCTAACAAAAGCCCTCTATGGGTTGAAACAAGCTCCAAGAGCTTGGTATGAGAAGCTTAGCAATTTCCTAATTCAACAAAACTTTTTAAGAGGAAATGTGGACAAGACACTTTTCATAAAAACAAATGGAAATGACATCTTGCAGGTCCAAGTTTATGTTGATGACATAATCCTTGGATCTACAAACCATAAGTTGTGCAAAGATTTTGAAAACTTAATGAAGGGTAAATTTGAAATGTCAATGATGGGTGAACTATCTTATTTCTTGGGATTTCAAATTAACCAAAGCAAGTAAGGCATTTTCATTAGTCAAACTAAATATTGCAATGATTTGATAAAGAAATTCAGTTTTGATAACTTCAAGTCCATTGATACTCCCATGAGTCAAGGAAACCACTTAGATAGAGATGAGAAAGGTAAACCAGTAGATGTTACAAGGTATAGAGGTATGATAGGATCATTGCTCTATCTCACTGCAAGCAGGCCTGACATCATGTTCAGCTTTGCATGTGTGCGAGAAACCAATCAAATCCTAAAGAGTCTCACCTTAGTGCATTCAAGAGGATATTTAGATATCTAGTTGGAACTAGGAATCTAGGCTTATGGTATCCTAAAGGATCAACCTGCACTTTAGTCGGGTATTCAGATTCAGACTTTGCTGGATGCAAGCTAGATAGGAAAAGTACCTCACGTACTTGTCACCTACTAGGGAACTCTCTTGTGTCTTGGTTTAGTAAGAAACAAACAAGTATTGCACTTTCAACAGCTGAGGTTGAGTACATTGCAGCCGGGAGTTGCTGTGCTCAGATTCTTTGGATGAAACAACACTTATCGGATTTCGGTGTTGATTTAGGAACCGTTCCTATCCTTTGCGATAACACAAGTGCAATTAGTATCACTAAGTACCCAGTGATGCACTCAAGGACCAAACACATTGAGATAAGGCATCATTTCATTCGGGACCAATTTCAAAGTGGAAATATCAAGCTGGAATATGTCAACACTGTTGATCAGTTGGCTGACATATTTACCAAAGCCTTGCCAAGGGAAAGCTTCCTTCACATTAGGATGAAACTAGGTATCATAGATCCTAGTGAGATCTGATTTCTGTGTCGAATCGATTGGTTAAATCGATTATCCTGTGGATACACAGGAAAATGGCTTTATGAAATCGATTACCCAAGCCGATTTGAGCCACAATGTGTCTATTTTCTCAAAATAGAAACTCGAAATCGATTTGGTAAATCGATTTTCCATTCCAAGGAAGCTTCAGATGCTTTAACTTTTCCATTTCAATCGATTAGGGAATTCGATTGACTACTTGATATAGTGTTTAAAGAATTGATTTGGAAAATCGATTAGTTTGGCCCCAGACTTCAAAGTTGAAATTTTTTTTCAGACTCTGCCTCGAAATCGATTTGGGAAATCGATTGTTTAAAAGTATTTGAGATCTTCACTCAAATGTATCGATTTGGGAAATCGATGCTGAAATAAGTACCTTTCTGGACTGGTTTTGAAAGTTGCTGAACTGACTCGAAATCGATTTGGGAAATCGATTGTTTAAAAGTGTGTGAGATCTTCTCTCAAATGAATCAATTTGGGAAATCGATGCTGAGATGAGTTCCTTTCTGGACTGTTTTAAAAGTTGCTGAACTGATACGAAATCGATTGTAGACATCGATTAAGTAACTATGGGAATCGATTAGGGTAATCGACTAACATTATGACCGTTACTGCTTTTTTACTAGTCGTTACAGTCCCAGCTGTTTCATTTTCCCCAGCAACGGTAACTAAATCGATTGGACCAATCGATTTACACACCTTTCAGTATAAAAGGAACAGTGGCAATCGATTTCACTCACTTGTTTTCAAACCCTAACATCGATTTCTCATCAAACCAGCTCATTATCCTCTGCAAATCTCTGCTGTTTCTCATTTTTAATCCATACAAACACTTCATCTTTACTGTTTCTATCTCAGATTAATCCTCTAAACAACTTCAAATGGCTAGAGTGAAAAGAACCTCACCTACTACTCCTTCCACATCATCTTCATCAAGCGGAAGAACTCCTTCACCTCCGCCTACTCTATCCAAACGTGTTCCGGTGCCGACACACAAAATCTTGGCAAAGGACAAAGGAAAAGGAATTGCAGTCGACCAAGGAAAGTATAAGAAAAGGAAAGAGCCACCAACGGAGAAACTCCTGACTGATGCAATTAAGGAAATTTTTCAAAAGAAAAAGAAAAAGAAGAGTAGTTCCTCAACTCCACAAAAGAAGGCAGCGGCTACTCATGATAAACCTGCTGAAGAATTTAAGCTGCCTCCTGCTTTCGTAAAGAGGAAGATTCACGAAGCTCGTATTTTGGAATTCCCCTATTTCGATCAAGATGGTTTTACCTTTTAAAACCATCTACGATTTCACGGGTTGGAAGAATTCTTATCCTGCTCCCTCGACTCTTATCCAAACTTGATTCGAGCGTTCTATTCTACATTCAAGAAGACAGATACAGGTTTCAAAGAAACAGTCAAAGGAAAGAAGATTTCCATGTCTTTTGAGGAGTTCTCGAACCTATCGGGACTGCCTTATCATGGAAACTCAGTGGACGGCAGCTCCGAAGCCAACGCAGCTGATGAAGGCTGGGAAACGACCTTAGAGAGGCAAACAGCAGTACAAGACCTGATGGTTGATGGGTTTGTTGAGTCTGTTTCACTCCTGATCGGCCAGATGAAGGTTCAACAAAGGATGCTGATGTATGCTCTCACACGGATGCTTGTCCCAAGGTCCAGAAATCACGTTGTTGTCCAAATGTTGGACATCACACTGCTGTGGGGTCTGTGCAAAGAGCTCAAGATGAGCTGGGCATGGATTGTCTTGAGACATATGTTGGAAGCAGCACAGGGAAAGTTGGTACTTCCATACCCCCAACTGATCACGAAGATTCTTGAGCACTTCAAGGTGTCATTCAAGTATGAAGAATCGTCCAAAACCGTTCTTACATTTGGTGAATCCATTGTGAACCAAATGCAGTTGCGAAGGGTCAACGGCATTTGGAAGCGACCTCAAACCAATGCTGAACAAATTCAGCAAAACACTGGACCACTAGCTGTTGAGCCAGTTGCAACAGGTTCTGATGTCCTTGCCAAACTACTGGAATTCATGGCAGCACAGGCGGCTCACAACACCAAGGTGGAGGCGTCAAATGCAAGAATGGAGGCTGCAATGCAAAAGCTTCAATCTGACTTGAACCTGGTTGCACAGGATGTGGCAGCAATCCAGGAACATCTAGGCATTAAATTGTCTTTCAGTGATGTTGCTGAGATTGGGAGACAAGCAACTGAAGGTCCACTTCCAACGCAATTAGATAGTGTTGAACCTCATGTTGAGGAGACAACTACTGAGGGTAATACAGCGGTCTCAGCCTCTTCCCTAGATAATAATGAGGGACAGCCAAATCTAGATGTTTAGGATTTTAGATTCTTAGTTGTATTGCGCTTTTTTTTTTTCCCTTTTCTAGTTGGATGTATCATTTTGTGAATGAATATAAAAGCTGAATTTATGATCAAGTTATTTGTTCCATTTTTGATGATCTCTATTATGTGCCATAATTTTTTTTTTATGTTGCTCTAATACAATTTGTTTTAAACTGCATTTGTTACTAATCAGTTATGTATTGATGTGTAGTAATCACTAGTATTCAGTTTTGCTACTAACATAGGGGGAGAAAACGTTTGCTGATCCTCCTTTGATGATTCTCTCCTTTTACTCCTTTTTGGATTAACTGACAAAGGGGGAGAAAATTTATAACTTGCTTTAACTTGTTCTTGTATTACTCAATCTGATGCGCTATGATATAATCTGATTTCTGCTCTGATAGCGCTATGATATAATCTGATATCTACTCTGATACCGCTTCTGATCTTAGTGAAAATGCGTTTTGCGTTTATCTGCTCTGATACTACTTCTGCTACATAACTAATATTTGCTCGATACTTGCTTTGATAGCTCTGATATTAGTTGATAGTTTCATATAGCTCTGATATTGGGTTGATGTTTACTTACTCTGATACTTGGCTACGAGTGATCAGTTTGAATTGCTTTGCTCTGATTCTGACAAACTGATCATGGACTACTGCAAAATGCTCTGACACAATCTGTTCTTTTTTTTTTTTTGTTATCAAATGCTCTGATATGATCTAATACTATTATGGCATTGATAATACATGATATATGTCAAATATGTCTTGTTGTATAGCTCTAACCCAAAATGAACAGCATGACTGCTCAAATTTAGGGGAAGCTTCTTTTTTTTGTATATATTATGTCATTCCTTGAAATGTTTCTAAGGTTAAAATTGTATGTTTGTCACTTAATCCAAAAGGGGGAGATTGTTAGACATAAATCCATTTTTGATATCATTGACAAACATACATCACGTGACAAATCTAAAAATTTAAACTGAGTAAAATTTCAGGAACCACAACTCAACCCTACAAACTTGAGACAATTGCTTGGAACTCAAGGAATCAACAAATCTTGGAAATTTGACTTAGCAAATCGATTTGCAAAATCGATTTTGTAATAGGGTTGTTTCAAATTGTAAATTTTGTGATTAGGAAATCGATTAGACAAATCGATTTGCACAATTATTGAAATTAAAGTGTGCAAGTCAATAGCATGTCGTTTTGCAGGCTAATCGATTTGACAAATCAATTGTTCCAATCACAAGTTCATTCTAAGTGTTTATATCGATTGACACAGTCGATTGTGAGAGTTCCAGAGCCAAGACATTTATTGACAAATCGATTAGGCAAATCGATTTCATAAAATGAGTTTGAAAATATACTTGGCATGAGACAAACACAATCGATTGGTACAATCCATTGAACTATTTCATAAGAAACAAGTTTGGTACCAATCGACTTGGTAAATCGATTGGATGAATCAACTGATAAACTGTTCTTCTGACAAAAGTTCATAATCGATTAGGCACGTCGACTAACATGATTTAAGCTAACTCTTTGTGATATGGCCAAATCGATTAGGAAAATCGATTTGTTAAAACCACTGAGTCCCAGTGATCAGTGAAATCGATTGGCACAATCGATTGGAACAAAAGTTTTTAGAAACAGAGAAGACTTAGCATATGGCCAAATCAATTATGTAAACGTTTGAATCGACTGAGTAAATCGATTGTTTTGATCTCGTTGTTGGAACAAAACATCACAAATCGATTCACGTATGAACTGCTATTCAATTCTGAAGAATGCTTTAAAATAATCGATTAGGTAAATCGATTAGTTTATGCAGTTTCAAGATTCAAGAAAAACAAGATTCGCGAAATTGATTTGACAAATCGATTAGTATGCTTTATAACTTTAATGAATCGATTGGGCAAAGCGATTCATGTGTTGTTTTTCTGAATCTATATAAACTGTTTTCAAGCTCTTCTTCTCATAACAACACATATTGAACCAGAATAATCATAAGAACAACCCACATTGACATTGATAGAACTTTCTGATATTACTTTCTCACTTTGAAATTAACATTGAATATTCCTTTTTCAGTCTCATACACTCATCATTCATGATCAAGGACTGAAAAAGATTGCAAGGAGAAAGAATTTTTTGAGAAGAAGACAACAATCAAAATTTCTGTATATTTTTGTTTTAGAACATTCTGTAAACGAATTCTGTAATCAAATAACATTGAGAAATCCAGTTTGACGCTGGTGGTGATCTTCTGTGTTGAGGGACTTCATCAAGAAGACACTGGACTGAAATCTTGGAAGAGTTTATGAGATTTAAACTTTGGGATTCAGGGAGATAAAATAGAATAGAAAGAGTGGTTTAAGATTGATAGGCGAGGAGCTGGAACATCTGTAAACTGACTCTGCGAGATTCTATTGAGAAGGCTAAGATCGGGTTTGATCTTAGGACTGGATGTAGGCTACCTTACAAGTGGCTGAACCAGTATAAAATCACTGTGTACATTTTCCTTCCCTTATCTCTCTTTTATTTCTGCATTGCCTATATGATTAATTGTGAACGCATGAAATAATTGAATTCTGCAATATTTGATTTTACATGAATAGTTATCATTAGCATGCTTGTATATGAATCTTTATGTTGAATCATAATTTGTATCTACTGCATTCTATTAGCCAGTCAGCATTCTTGTTTATCTCACTGTAGGATTGATCTTTTTGGGACCTTAGTATATCTTGTGTTTGATAAATTTTCAATTTAGTAAACTGTTTAGCATATTGTAGGAATAGGCATTATTCTTTACAAGTTTCTGTTAAATCTAAGGCCATATCCTCCATCAGACTAGACAATGTGAAGAGGAATTCAGTAGAAGAACTTTGACATGTCTTCTAGGCTTATCAAACTACACCCCATTCCAAAATAGGCAAGTCCTTTTTTTTTGCCTTACACACGACTCTAAAGTGGTGATCCTAGTTGAGATCGACGAACTCAGTTAGAGGACACAATGACTATTACCCCAACCAGAGAACTCCCAGTTACTTAGAGAAGAACATGACCTCTTACATGAAGCAACGAGTTGGGATGCAATTAGTGATGCTGATGTTATGTCTGCGAATGTAAGGCTGTAAGTATTGAGCGGCTCTTTGGACTCCTTTAGGAAAATAGACACATGAATGAACCAGATCACATTAGAATAAGATGGATCTAGAGGGCGTTGCATTCAGAAACCAGGTACATTTTATTGTTTATCTCATACTTCCCACAACTCCTATTTACTCAGGCGTTAGGGTGTTTGTAGGTGCTCCCACCAGGAGCAGAGCAATCAACGAAAATTGTACGTCGCCATCCCTAACGACCTCCAACTGTCTCAAGTGATCTTGCACAGATTAGTGGTGACGCTTATGGGAATCATCCTCCCAATTTTATCTATTTTATCTTGTCTTCGTTTGACATTGAGATGGATGGGTCTAAGTCCAGGTGCAATGGTCTTGTACTAAAACCTCATATTCAACAATTTGTGTGTCTGAATAGTACAAAATTGTTTCGGAGTGAACTTTTAGGAAGTTCCAACCCAATGCCTCCTTTTTCATGCTATATAAGTCTCACATAATCACTTATCAAGAAATGTCTCATTCTTAAACTATCATTCACCTCAATAAATATACTGAAATGAGCATTTAAATGTATATATGTAGGTACGCCCCCACCGTTGGGTATCACCTACGTCATGGATTTTTACAATATATCACCATTTTAGGAATTGTTCTTCCATCAATCCAACACCATAGTGAGATTTTTGTCTCTTTCTAGCATAATCTTCAAGTTCAATTATAACAATGACGTTGTTTGTAGCAATAGAACTAATGAGAGCTTAAGCTACGTGTGGGAGCTGACAAAACCTTTAGCCCCTGAGCCTTAGTTGGAGGTTACAGATCTAATACACTTAAAGTCTCATAAAGGTTAAAGATAGTTTTATAAATAATATTACTCTACATTCCACGATGCACCTTTACAAATGACATAACCATGAGGACTTACTAAAATCCACAACGAACAATACCCTAAAAATGTAGTGGTGTGGATTTAAGGTTGTAACAAAAATGCTCTACAAATTGGCCACCACAATTGAATAGGTGACTTCTACATTCTCAATCCTTTGGCACTTACACTCATGTAATGATTGATACCATCCATCCAAATGGCTGAGCATAAATAATTTGTGCATTTCACCTAAAGTCAAATCGATAACATAATATTCAACTTTGATCCCAAATCCAAATATAATTATTAAGTAAATTTTACTTACATTCCGACTAAACTTTAAATTGATGACAACTTGTGCTCCTAATAACCAATGCTTAAGACCAAAAAATACCATCAACTATGTGTGTGTCCCATCTGTAGTGTACTTAGCATACCAAAAAGAGTTGCAACTTGCAAGTGGGAAATCTTAATCTGTGGGAACAGAAAACGCCCATCTATTTATACACATTGATTTCATCATTCAATTTCAAAGAACAAAGATTTACTATTAGAATATGGAACCCATATACATTAATTGCAGCCTGCAATTTGCAATAGCACACTGTTTCTTTTGTCGACTCAAACTATAGAACTTCCAAGGTTATCATAAAAGCTATGCAGCCTTTAACTATTTTAATTTAATGTTGATAGTTACTTATAAGTGATCGATACGTAACTTGTTTATACACGATCAATAAATATTTTAGTTCCAATACATGATGATTTGATTGATACTTCAACCCATATTAGTTTTTTTTTTTTTTTACAAGCATATAAGTTCAATTTTGATCTAATTATGCATTTTTCTTACTTTGATCTCTATCATGTAATAGCTTAGTGTATAGACCTTGACTGTGGTGGTAACAATTACACGAGAGTTTTATTGATGTTGATTAAAATAATAATATTAAAATAATCTTATATCGTTTAAATTTACAGAAATAGAAGGAGGTCAATGTTATATTTATGGATTCTAATTCTTTATTATACGATGTATTATTTAAAAATACTTTAAGTTTATATTTGATTTTTTTTTTTT
>JBBPBT010001050.1:2134474-2218815 GCA_037974875.1 Cicer bijugum
AAGTTTTTTTTTTTTAATTTTTTTCTGATATTTTTTTGAAAAAAAAAATTTCAAAATTTTTTCAAGAAATAATGTCTCAAAATTAACAAAATATTGATAGTGGATAAAAACTAAATCCAAATTTAAAACATAAGTGATTATCCAACCGGTTTATAAATAACCGAATTATAACCATATGTTTTTAACCGAATTTTTAAAATAGATTTGAATTCGATTTTGAATTTGAATTTTATAACCAGATTTTTTGAACAGCCCTAGTTGGAAGGACATTTGGCAATGAACTTTCTTATGTAATTGTAATAGTCTTATGTAATTGTAATAGAGGGATATGAGGTTTTGTTCCTACAAAAAAGAAGATGAAAGCTAATATAAGAGGCTACATTGATGTTAGTTTAAAATTTTCATACATTCGATATATTTTTAAAATGCATTTTCATACACTTCTATTATGACACCAAGAAGTAAATGGGCTCTTACAAAAAACTTAAATTTAATATGAACAACAATCCTAAGCACAACGAGTACAAAGAAAATAATTGTACAAAATGTTTTAGTACAAATACTCGATGCAAAAACAGCACACCATCCATATGCCCGTCTTACACAAATAATAATCAATTTATTTTTTAGGGTAAACAAAGAATAGGACAAAGGCATCATTAATCGAAATCATAAAAGAATTATCTTTATTTGAACCAAAATCCCGATAATAGTTTAATGATGAAAAAAACTTGTTTAATTCACAAAAAGTTATAAATTGAATTTAGCATTTAGCAAAGATGCATTAAAGAATTGAAGATAAAAAGTTTAATTTTTATGTATTGTTAATGTAAAAAGTTTTATATAGTCGATAAATAATAATTAATTATAAAAGTAATTTTCAAAATAATTATAACTAAAATCAAACATTGTTAATAAAATGAAAAAAAAAAGTAAAGTTATACACATAAAATCAAAGAAAATGAAACAAGTGAAAGCGGAGTAAACAACCTTACGAAATTGATTCAATAGCAAGAGGACTAATAAATGAATATAATTGATAAAAACATAATAATTTAATTATAGTTTTAGTTCATCTATTTTTACAAATTCATAAAATTAATCTTCTATTTTAAAAAATAATTAATTTAACATTTTAAATGATGAAGCATACAATATAATATTATTCATGTCATTCATTAAATTACAAAATTTTAAAGTTGAAAGTTAAATTTTTAGAGGCTTTTATTGTGATTTCATAAGTGTTAATCTTTGTATTATATGTAACATTATTTAAAGTATGTCACATCACTATTTTTTTTTTTGTTAAAAAATCATATCAAGAGACAAAAAAATAGAGAGACTTAAATTACAATTAAGTTAAAAATAATTAATACAATCATTAATTTTTAAAACAAAATTGAAGAACAAATAACTTCTAAATCATGAGATACAAAACTTATCTCCAATTTGGAGGTTTACGTGAGTCGGGTCCTAAAGTTCACCAAAGTCAGGAAAAACAAGACTCACACCTAAATTGTTGTAGGATATGAATTGACAAAATTTTACTTTAAGCAAAATTGTACTTTTAGTCATTTAAGTTTAACTCCATTTTCGTTTAAATTCTTTTACTTTATTTATTTTTTATTTTATCTTTTAAGTTATATTTATTTGCACTATTAACTTTTAAGATATATTAAATTATACAAGTATTCTTTTAAGTTCAAAAATTTTCTCCAATTACTATCATAAAATATATAGATTTAATTGAAACATCGCATCAAGTTGATTATCCAAACTAATTTACAAGTTAAATAAATTAGACATTGAATATGTAGATATATTTTTATTACTTTGTTATTAAGTCTATATATTTGTTTAAATTGTAGAGGAAATAAAAAAAACATAAACCATTTATAAAATTTCATAAATATTTTCTGAAGTATTAGTATGGATAATATATTATTGCAGTATTTTGTAAAGTTTCAAATGATCAGAAACTTTTAATTGAATTAATTGTTGTCGAAATTAAAATAAAAAACTAACGGTACAAATAAAATGTAACTTAAATAATTAAATCAAGATAAAATAAATTTAAAAGACCTAAACGGTAATTGAATTAAACAAAAGGACCATAGGTGTATTTTCGGCTTTATGTTACTAAGAAATAATGTTCAACCAAGTGTTTTAATATGTTGCCACAAAAGGAACAAAATAAAATTACTCCTTCCAGCATTTTATACTTGTTTCCACTCTCACAAAGCAGTTATACATGCATGGCTCAAAACCAAATCTTTATATTCACAAAATACACTATCCTTGTTCTTCATAAGCTCTGTGACCTACTAATCCCTTCTCTTTGACTCTGGTATCCATTGAACAAGCTTATATAGTGGTCTTTTCTCCATCTAGATACAAAGTTATGACTTCTTGATTATTCACAATGACTGAAATGCAAAATGAAAATAGAGACTCAATGCATATTTTGAAGTCACGCCTATGCATATTTGGAACATATAATCGTTTTCAAGTCACTTTTTGGAGAGCATCTTTTCGATTTGACCATTTTGATTGTAGAGATCCACAATTTTCTTAGCATATGAAGGCATGTGCCTATCAGCCCTGCAAGAATTTATGTTTCAACAATATTATATAAACAAATCGAACTTTTGAATCAAAGTGAGGTTGTCCAAAAATTATGCTACACATACCTTTCCTTTCCCCATAATCGATTTACGTATAAATAGTTCCGAATGGTATGATAATCAAGTGAATAACGGGCAAATTCAATACCCTTTGGACCAATCTGAGCATAGAGACAAAGCCAAGAAACAAAAATTTCACTATGTTAAGCTTATTAATGTTGTATATATATATATATATCAATGGAAAAATTGTGTAAGAATCTTTTACCAAATTTAGTATAAATGCCAGCAAGTTTCCAACAAATTTTGGGGCAGGCTGAGAAGGACCTCTTCCTGAATAAATCAGACATTTTATGAAAAATAATTAAATATTCAGGGTTAGTCAAAACAAATATAGAGAGAAGATACTCAAAGGTAACAACATGGTAACTTTGCATTCACCCATGGAGAGATAAATCAAAAGAATCTAATTATCATAAAAAAATATATATATAATAACTAAAGCATGTGAACATGAGCTCAGGAGTAGTGTTGTCAAATAACAGTTATAACAGTGCTATAGCATAGCAGAATTTGAAGAAACTATTATTTTTTGAAATTCACGATTGACAACATTGGTCTAAAGTCAAGCATTAAATGTGGGATCTATGTCGGGGACCAAAAGGAGTAACATAAATAAAATAAATACATAACAAAATGAATGTTAAGGATACCGAATTTAGCTTCATCATCAGCCTTAACAGTCTCCATGACAAATGGCCGTCTATCCCCCTGAATAATAATACAGCAAAAATTACACCCTTCTTTCAGAGAGAGAACAATTATTATTGAAAGAAACAAAGCTGATAATTTACCGCATTAGTTGTCGGAGTAATCTCTAGTAAATTCTCGACAAGACTCAGCATCTCTCTACCACGTTCATTCCTGTCATTTCAAGAACAAGAACAAAATATGCAGAATAAACTTCTAGTAAAACTGGACTCCATCAAGAAACAGTAATGCATTATTTCTTAGGGAAATACACATTTATGTATGAAATTCAACATATGTAGAGCAAAAAAAAGTGTTAAAAGAGACTTAGGTATCTTAAAAGTAGCTTTACCTGACAGTAATATATTGTGGATGTTGTGTCATGCTGACTCCCGAATATTTTGGCACGCCCATATAACCAATAACCAAATCCTGAAAATTTTTATGCTGTCTAATAAAAGGACAGTTTTTTTAACATGAAAAAATGGCACAAATTATGTAAACTAACCCTTAACCAAAACAAGTCTACTAATGATACGGCTCTGAAAATTGGTGGTTCACTTGGCAGGGAGATTTTGTTTAATATTTTTTAATGTTCTTCAAATTTTCATTAGTAATACGATCTTTCACGTTCAATAGGAATTGTTCCTAGATATACCACTTGCACTACTTTGATAAAATTTTTAAGACTTGCACTAGATTTGTAATTTGTATTCTTTTTTTTATCTAGAGAATTGGTATGCAGAACTGTTGGAAAATAATTATATTTTTGTGTGAATTTAATAAATTATTGAAGTCCCACATTAGAAAGAAATTTTTATTGTAAATTTAAGTGGAAAGAAACTTGTTAAGTCTCACATTGAAAAGAAATAATTTTGAAATCCCACATTGAAAAACTCTAGTATTTTGAGTAGTTTCAAATCTATACATACTAAAGTCTCACATTGCTTAGAAAAGAAATCTGAGTTTACTTCCATTACTATATAAAGAGCATCAAATTATTGTGAAAAGCACACCAAAGTTGGATGTTTTTCCCAACTTTCTCTTTTCTCCCTCTTATATTCTGCTCGCCAAATTTCGAGCCACTTCTCCCCTTTCTTTTTGTCCCTTTCGGTTTAGAGCGATAATTATACCGCAGTCCCTTTCGGTTTTTTAGAGCGATTATTATACCATAATCCCTTCGGTTTTTAGAGCGGCTGTTATGCCGTCGGTTTTTAGAGCTGCTGTTATGCCGTAGTCCCTTCGATTTTTAGAGCGGCTGTTATGCCGCAATCCCTTTGGTTTTAGGGCAGCTGTTATGCCGTAGTCCCTTCGGTTTTTAGAGCGGCCGTTATGTCGTAGTCCTTTTGTTTTTAGAGCGGTCGTTATGCCGTAGTTATGAGTGGCTATAGTACCATATTGCGAATGACTTTAATCGTCATATTGAGAGTGACTTTAACCGTCATATTAAGAGTGACTTTAAGCACCATATTGAGGGTGTAATTCTAGAACGGTTTTCTATAGTGCAGTAGAACTCCGATACAGTGATCTGGGCTGTTTTATCCTAGGGACTTCGTGGTTGATAGTCTGTCTTGCACAATTTAGGCAGTGCCGCGAAACGTCTTAAAGAGAGCGACCTAGTCCGCGACTCAACCCAGTAATATCTTCGGTGACATAAATTGTGATTTTTAAATGGTTTTTGAAACTCAAATTCCAACAATTTTAAGACGTTTTATTCTGTCATGTAAACCGAAGATGTTACTGGATTTGATTATGTTGCCTCTTCAATAAACTGTTTAAGTTTTGAAGCAAACAGAAAAGGATAAGAAAGCTGGAGAATTAACCCATCGAAAAATAATGATAAGAATTATATTCTTAATGGAGTTGCTGATGATCTGTATAACTACTACAGTTCCAACAATACTGGTAGAGATATTTGAGATGCTCTGAATGAGTATGTAGTGAGCTGCTACCCAGAGTATCAGATGGCTGACGACAGATCCGTGGAGGCACACTTCTGCAAAATTCAGAAGATAACGTATGGGAATATCTATTAAGTTACGTTACTCGTGACATATTTAAATTAAGTGTTGAAATTTAATATGTCTCTTCATGTTTGATTGTTGAAATCAATAAAATGTATCTTTTTGCATACATGTTGTGTGATTTTAATTTTTGACATGTTATATTATGTGATATGAATCCATTTGATTTCAAAATTAAGTAACTTAGATTTAATTCCAAAGTTATTACTAAATGATTTTGAAAAATGTGATTTTTTGTAGTCAAACCAAAATAATAAAGAGTTAACATAAATTTGTAGTTAGAGAATCTGAGTCTTTAGATTTCTTACACTTTGATATATGCGAATATTATGGGAAAGTTAACATGAAATGAAAAACAAAAATGAAACGTTTGACACGTTAAGAATCTCTGTAACTAAACTTGAAAATCAATTTAGTAGAAAGATTAAAAGGTTTCAAGTATGATTCTAGTTTGTCTAAATAAGTTTTATAAATTGTCTAGAATTATATGTGGAACAACTGCACCATAATTGCTTGATGTGGATGAAAAGAAAGGAAAAATAACTCTTATTGAACTAGTTGTTGCTAGTATTCTTATTTATATTGTTGCATCTTATTAGTGTGCAGAAAATATATTGCTTATTTGTTTTGAATAGAGTTCTTAAATCTAAAAACAAAACATCTCCTTATGAGATAGTGAAGAAAAGACAATCGAACTTGTCTTATTTTCAAACATCGGGTGGTCTGACTTATCTCAGAATCCCCGATCCCGAACGAATTAAACTCGCTAGTAGAACCTATAAATGAGAATTCATTTGGGTATGCGGTAAAGAACAAAGCGTATAGGTTTTATGACCTGAATGCAAAAGTGATCTTAGAGTCAAATGATGTTAACTTCTATTAAAATAAATTCTCTATAAAATGGAGAAATAGTAGGGGCAGCGAACCAAGTTACGTTCCTGTTATAAGAAGCACTGAAAACAGCAAACAAGGTGAAACAGAAACTCGAAGAAGTAAGAGAGTCAAAGTTGCTAAAGATTATGGACCAGAATATATGGTCTATAAGTTAGAAGAGAATCCTGCAAATCTTAAAGAAGTTTTGTCATAATTGGATACAAATCTATGACAAGAAGCTATAAACGATGAAATGGATTCTCTAGAGTCTAACAAGACCTGACATTTAGTAGACTTGTCTCTTGGTTGCAAACTAATAGGTTGTAAATGAATTTTGAAAAAGAAACTAAAACCCGATGGATGTATTGATAAGTACAAGGCACGCCTTGTAGCAAAGAGTTTTAGACAAAGAGAAAATATAGATTTCTTCGACACTTTCTTACCAGTCACTAGATTAACATCTATTAAGGTGCTTATATCACTTGCGGCTATTCATAACCTGGTGATACACCAGATGGATGTTAAAACAGCCTTTTTTTTTTAAATGGTGACCTAAAAGAAGAAATTTATATGGAACAACTTGAAGGTTTTGTAATTCATGGACAAGAAGACAAGGTCTGTAAGTTAGATAAATCTCTATATGATCTTAAACAAGTTCTTAAGAAATGGCATGAAAAGTTTGACAACTTGATTAAATTGAATGAGTTTAAAGTGAATGAAAGTGACAAATGTATTTACTACAAATTTAAAAATGGCATTAGCACTATCATATGTCTCTATGTAGACGACATACTCATATTTGATTCAAACTTTCATGCTATAACATTTTGAAATCATGTTGTGTAACAACTTTAATATGAAAGACCTTAGAGAAGCAAATGTAATCCTTAGAATCAAGATTACTAGGTCAAAAAAGGGGAATTTCTTTGGATCAATCTCACTATGTTGAAAATATCATAAGGAAATATAAATATTTTGACTGTAAACCTGCTTGCACGCCATACGATCCAAGTGTGGAACTTTTCAAGAACACTGGTGAAGGTGTTAGACAAACTGAATATGCGAGCATCATTGGCAACCTCAGGTATGCCACTGATTGTACTAAACCCGACATTGCCTATGTTGTGGGATTGTTGTGCAGGTTTACTAGTAGACCTAGTATAGAGCATTGGTACGCTATTGAAAGGGTCATGAGATACCTTAAAAGGATCACGAGTCTTGGATTACATTATCAAAGATTTCCTATAGTCCTTGAAGGATACAATGTTGCTGATTGGAACGTCTTATTAGATGACTCCAAAGCAATCGATGACTATATTTTAATATAGTGAGTGGTGTTATATCTTGGAAATCGAAGAACAGACGATATTGGCTCAGTCCATTATGGAGTCTGAAATGATAGTACTAGCTACTACTACTGCTAGTGAAGAAGCAAGCTGATTGAGATGCTTGCTAGCAAAGATCCCTATATGGGAAAAATCTATGACAAATGTGTTGATCCACTGCGATAGTACCGCGGCTATTCCGAAGATTGAGAATCATTATTACAACGATAAGAGACGACAAATTTGTCGTAAGCACAACATTGTTAGAAAGTTATTTACTAAATGAGTTGTTATAGTGGATCATGTATGCACTGATGAGATCCCAAGAATTAGGTAACCCGACCTAAAAGACTGGAGTTGTTAGAGTCACTCATGATGGTAACCCGACCTAAAAGACTAGAGATCCCAAGAATTAGGTTCAATGGGTAATAACAAGTCGTGGAGTGATATGAGATGAACATACTATTGTAAATTAGAGAAGCATGATTCCTGAAGCAATGATAGGATGAGTTAATAGAAACACTTAATGAGATCTATACTCTACATGGAGGTAGTACCTAGCTACAGGAGTACTCTTGATAGACTCACCTATGTGAATGTGGAAGTGGGGCCGCTTCCTATGGAATTTTGAGGCAGAATTCCTAGAGCGTTCACTATACTGGGATACACGTGCAGGGCCATTAATGCACGGACTTTTGAGAATACACCCTATGAAAAGGTTGTGTGTGGGTTTGATGTCAGAGATAGAGTTCAAGACTACGAGTCACTGTTGTTGAATCTGAATCTTACTTACTATGCAAAGGTTCAAGTCAAGAGACACCTTTGTTTATGCACGATCTTATAGAAGCATTTGACGCTATTTTAGAAATATTTTTTTAAATTTAAATTCAAGTGCGGGATTGTTGGAAAATAATTATATTTTTGTGTGAATTTAATAAATTATTAAAGTCCCACATTGAAAAGAAATTTTTATTGTAAATTTAAGTGAAAAGAAATTTGTTAAGTCCCATATTGAAAAGAAATAATTTTGAAATCCCACATTGGAAAACTCTAGTATTTTGAGTAGTTTTAAATCTATACATACTAAAGTCCCACATTGCTTAGAAAAAAAATCTGAGTTTACTTCCATCACTATATAAAGAGCATCAAATTATTGTGAAAAGCACACCAAAGTTAGATGCTTTTCCCAACTTTCTCTTTTCTCCCTCTTATATTCTGCTCGCCAAATTTCGAGCCACTTCTCCCCTTTCTTTCTGTCCCTTTCGGTTTAGAGCGGTAATTATACCGCAGTCCCTTTCGGTTTTTTAGAGCGGTTATTATACCGTAGTCCCTTTCGGTTTTTTAGAGCGGTTATTATACCGTAGTCCCTTCGGTTTTTAGAGCAGCTGTTATGCCGTAGTCCCTTCGGTTTTTAGAGCGGCTGTTATGCTGCAATCACTTTGGTTTTAGAGCGGCTGTTATGCCGTAGTCCCTTCGGTTTTTAGAGCGGTCGTTATGCCGTAGTCCTTTTGTTTTTAGAGCGGTCGTTATGCCGTAGTTATGAGTGGTTGTAGTACCTGATAGAACCTAGAATTTTATTGGCTAGAATTGATGAGCTTTGATGCTCTTACAATGCTGGAAATATAAAAATGCAGAAAAAGAACTAAACCAGAGTTCTAAGAACTCCTAAACCAGAGCAGAATTGCTCCTAGCCAGAGAAAGAATTCCCCTAATTGTTTCTTAGAATATTTTCTGAATATCCTTCCCTCTTCCTATTCTCTCATTCTTATAACATTAAATAATTAACATTATTAATTAGTTTTTATTCCTTTCATTCATCCTTCTTGAAACTGCATGTCTTTCCCACTTCCCCTCTTTAATGAAATATCAGTAAGATAAGAGACATTATTACTAGCTTTTATTCCATCCATCAATAGCTTTTATTCCCTCCATCAATCATGCTAGAAACTGAATGTGTGTGAAGTGTGTGACTTGGTTGAGTGGGCCCCATTCTTTGGGTCTCATTCCTCTTATTTTGCAGTGTTCTATCATTGCCATCCGCTTCAAAATGAGCCTTGTCCTCAAGGCTAACATTAAGACATTGATTTTGTATCAGACTTCCAGATTCCCAGCTGATGGTTTCCTTATTCTCTTCCCATGTTATGATTTTTCTTGGCTTTAGTATATTCGTGGTAACAACATTAAGTTCTTTTTCCTGATTGTTTCTGCAATTCTCCGGATATTGACACTGCAGCTTCACAGTTTTCCCCTTCCAGTCCAAGCAAATTGCCATTTCTTCCCAATCAAATAACACCTTGCCTAACTTATGCAGCCAAGCCACTCCCAAGATCATGTCCTCACCTTGTAATTCCACTATGTAAGCTTCAGCAGTGGTGTGGAACCTTCCAATTTGAATGTCAAACTTCCCACACTTCTCTGTTATGGCCACACGGGAACCGTTTCCAAATTTTGCGGTCGTAATTGGGATCTGTTCTATTGGAAGCTGCAGAACTGCAGCCATTTGAGGAGTCACAAAATTGTGAGTAGCACCGGTGTCCACCATCATCATGACCGGTATGCCCTTCACGGTACCTTCCAAACGTAGGGGAAAAGGGAACCCATTTCGAGCTCTGCCTTCCTCTGCTATTCTGAACAACACTGCAGAATTGCATCTTACTGCAACGTCTTTCTCCCCTTCCTTCAATTCGATAGCTAGGGCTTCACCGGCATCGTCCGTCACTTCATCATCTCCCAGAATTACCAAACGCAACTGTTTTTCAGCACACTGATGAAGAGGGTGGAACCTTTCCCCACATCGAAAACAGAGGCCTCGCGCCTTACGATCCATTAATTCAGAATATGGAAGATGCTTAGTTCCTCGATTGTGATTTTCGTGGTTCCCCCGTCGCTCTTCATTGCTGTTTGTTCGTGTTTGGTACTGATTAAGGTCGCCTCCTTGCATGTTTAATTCCGGGTTAAGATTTGACCCAGTTAGAGTATTTTTGGATTGAGTTCCCCCAAGACTTGCATTTCCCTTGTTTGGGCCAGGAAAAAAACCCAGTCCAGACCCATTTCTATTAGTAAGCCCATTACTTCCTTCTTTTCCCCCTTTCCAGTTTCGCGAGCGACCTCCACCTCCACTTCCTCTATGATTCAATACGCCCCGTAACTCTGTTTCAACATCACGAGCCAATTTCATCGCCTCCATACGTGTCTTAGGGTTGAAGGTCCTTACTCGCAAACGTACCTCTGGTTGGAGGCCACCCAAAAAAAACCCAAGGTATTGTTCTTCGGGGAGACGCTTAACTTGGGAAGAGAAATATTCGAAATCTGAAATGTACTCTTCCACATCTCCAGTTTGTTGAAGATCTTTCAATTCTTCGAATGGATTATCGCTCTTTCTTCCTCCATATCTCTCAATCAGCGCTTCCTTCAACTTCAACCATGTGAGATCATCCTCCGTTTCACATAGAAGATTAAACCAATGAATGGTTGCTCCCTCCATGCTAACTTTCGCCAAACGAACCTTCACTTTTTCAGATATTCCCTGTACCTCAAAATATGTCTCTGCTCGCGCGATCCACCCCACTGGATCGTCACCATCAAATAACGGCAGCTCCACCTTCTTCACTGCCATCTTGTATTCCGTAATTGACTCATCGGTGTTGATTATCTGCGACGTCCCAACAGTAGGCCGATTCAACAGTTTTGCAAACTCTGTCAAAATGGTATGACGAAATTCATCCAAGGTTTGACGCATTGAACCTTCCATCTCAGCCATTCTTATCTCCAAAGTCTCAACCTTGTCAGACATTTTCGGTGGCATTCGGTTTTCGCTAGCTTCTATCTCTATCCGGCAGGTCGGACCAATGATAGAACCCAGAATTTTATTGGCTAGAATTGATGAGCTTTGATGCTCTTACAATGCTAGAAATATAAAAATGCAGAAAAAGAACTAAACCAGAGTTCTAAGAACTCCTAAACCAGAGCAGAATTGCTCCTAGCCAGAGAAAGAATTCCCCTAATTGTTTCTTAGAATATTTTCTGAATATCCTTCCCTCTTCCTATTCTCTCATTCTTATAACATTAAATAATTAACATTATTAATTAGTTTTTATTCCTTTCATTCATCCTTCTTGAAACTGCATGTCTTTCCCACTTCCCCTCTTTAATGAAATATCAGTAAGATAAGAGACATTATTACTAGCTTTTATTCCATCCATCAATAGCTTTTATTCCCTCCATCAATCATGCTAGAAACTGAATGTGTGTGAAGTGTGTGACTTGGTTGAGTGGGCCCCATTCTTTGGGTCTCATTCCTCTTATTTTGCAGTGTTCTATCAGTACCATATTGCGAATGACTTTAATCGTCATATTGAGAGTGACTTTAACCGTCATATTAAGAGTGGCTTTAAGCGCCATATTGAGGGTGTAATTCTAGAACGGTTTTCTACAGTGCAGTAGAACTCCGATACAGTGATTTGGGCTGTTTTATCCTGGAGACTTCGTGGTTGATAGTCTGCCTTGCACAATTTGGGCAGTGCCGCGAAACGTCTTAAAGAGAGCGACCTAGTCTGCGACTCAACCCAGTAATATCTTCGGTGACATAAATTGTGATTTTTAAATGGTTTTTGAAACTCAAATTCCAACAAGAACTAATTTGTGTTCTGAGTTAAATTAGAACATTTAAAGGCCTGATTAAAATACTGATGGTGAAGAAATTATAATGGGAACAATTTGTATATAAGTAAATAACACATGTTAAAAATACAAGAAAGTCGAGAAGACAAGGACTTACTGCTAAACCATTTGTATAGTCAAAGCAGCTGTAGAAGAGAGATTCTGACAAATTAGTGCAACATAAAATGAAGGAGCAGATAAGAAATTGAAACGAAACCGAACTCGTGGCTGCCTTCAAGTTAGATAAGTAAAAGAAAAAAATAACCTGTAGCAAGATGGAGCAATAACATCAACTAAGTCATTTGCTGGTAGACAGAAATAAGGAACCTGTTCAAATTAAAATTTGAAACTCAATGAAGCTTTCTGACTATGAACCGACGGAAATATTAAAATATAGGATGCTTTTTTACCTCTTCAATACGACCGTCCAAATGCTTCAAGTGAACCTGCCAGAAAGTTGAAACAGAAACTGGGTAAAGGAAATATAACCTTGGCAATAAAGCAACCTAACTGAATCAGTTGGTATAGTAAATTGTCCGATTTATATTACATACCCTGACCAAAACATTGTGGTAGGACAAAGGAAAGACATCGTTTAAAATCGGATCAAACCGGCCAGGTCAATCAGGAACCAGCTAGTTTGCTGGTTGGTTTGATCCCGATTATAACACAGTCTGGTTGAATTGTGTCTGGTTCAACAGAAATTTATTTACTGAATTTTTAATAATTTTTTTATTCACTATCCAGTTCAACTATGGTTGAACCGATTGAACCAATCAAATGATGATCCGGAGGTCTCACTACTTTGATCATCGGTCCTGTTTTTAAAATATCGAGGAGAGAAACTTTCTTCCGCACTAAATAAAACATGATTTTTCAAAAGAGAACCTTGTAATCTTGCATAAATTCATAATGAAGAACTGTTTCAGGTGAATCGCTTGCAGCATTTAGAAACTTATCAAGTCCTTCCCTAGGTCCATTATCCACTGTGGAGTAAGAATTTTAGAATTAGTCCAATATATTCAAAACATTCAAAAACAAAAAAATTTATAGCTAACAAAAGAAATGCACAACATTCTAAAACATACCACAATTTGTGCCTAAAACATAGAGCTTATCCAAATTCAAGTGGTGCTCTACAGATCTTAATGCTGCAATTGAAGAAATTATTCTGCATTACAACATAACCAGTCACAATGGAGAAAGTAACAGTAAACTAGCAAAAAATATATCTTTACAGTAGTTGTACCTTGCACCTGGCAACCGACGCCACAGAAAAGAAGACGCTTGACACCTGCAGCCTGTCAATAATGAAAACTCAAACAGCCATACTGTGAATATAAAAAGTTTGCTTTGAACAATGAACAAATTGAAAACAATGAAAAACTTTTTGAAGGACCACATGCTCTTAGGCAATGAATGTCAAAAAATGTGATAACTGTACTGCAACAACTCAAACAGAATGCAAAAACAATTGAATTTCATAGAAAACATCCTCAATACTCTCTTAATCATAAAAATAAAAAAGTTTTGTCATTAGCATCTCCTGAATTCTAATATTTGAACAATAACCTGAAAAATAAGAGTACAGACATGAGTAATCAAAGGCAAAAGTTAAAATGCCATAAATTGTCATTTCCTTGTGATGTTTCACAATAGAGGAGTGATGCAACATTAACTCTCATTTCAACACTATCTCTTATTGGTTGAAATTCATGTAGGTCATACCATTTTGGGACTGGGTCCCACTAAAGTGATGGGAACTACATGAATTTCCCCCAATAAGAGAGTGAGTGTTGGAAAGGAAGTGTTAAAGCGAGTATTGGTGGCCCTTTCTTTCACATTATATTAAGATACTACAACACCTTAGACTGAACCCCCATGTGTTTTGTAATCTTGATCGATTACAATGAAAGCTTTTTAAAAAAGAAAAAAAAATATTTTCTAAATGAATCAATAATTCTATTTGCATAATGAATTTGTTTCGAAATGCAATTGAAAGATGTAAACATTAAGCAGTACTTATAGATTCACACACCTCAACAAGTGCAAGGGTATTAAGGTTAGGAGATAATGTCGGCTTGACACCTTTAGCAGCCAACACTTCTTCTGGTGTCCTACAAGAAATTTCAGGATGTAAGCAAATAAAGTACTTTAATAAGTAAACCTATATAGTGAGATAATTAACGGATTCGTTTAAAAATGAAATACAAAGATGCAAACCTTGCTAAAACAGGTCTGGGAGAAAATCTGTCATCAGGATCACTATGATATACAAAGTTACACCAAAGTTATTGCAGGCAGAAACCAAAGTCAGATTTAAGAATGAAAGACAGTAGAAACATGTAGATTATTTCCAATACCTTTGTACACAAATGACAGCTTCAACCATGCCTGATTTAAGCATTTCAATCGCAATGGTTGTTACTATACCAGTCCATTGAGCTCCTATAAAAAAGAATGAATTTTAAAGTAAAATTTAGAATAGAAACCTGATCTAATATCAAATAAACATGCGCATCTTAGACATAAATGCATAAATAATTTGATTAGGAAATTAATTGGAAGTGAGGGACATCTCCAAACACAATTGCATTGTACAAGTCAAGAAACTCAGATTCTCAAAATCTATAGACACTGACATGGACACCTGACACACCGACACCGGAAATAAAATGAATTAATTGAATGTTATCACATTGTCGGCATTGTGTTGGTGTCAAACAGTCGACAAGTCTTCCACCAAAAAGTGTCGGTGCTAGTGCTAGAGAGCTCAAAATTGATATAGCATCATACTCATGAGAACAAGAAAGTAAGACAGATGTAGAAACATAAGAGTTTCTAAATTCAGAGAAGATACCTTCCACAGGGTTAAGTTTCCGAGCATATAGCAGTTCCTCATACACCCCTAAGTAGGTCTCATCTAAGGTATCAGTTTTACGCCCTCTGCCATGAACAACGGGTTCCAATTTCTGAAAAGGAAAAGGAATTATATTGGTTTGGCCAATTCTGGATGCAGCTATATCATCGGTTATGAAATTTCCCATCATTAATACATCACGCTTATAAAATATTAAGGCAATACTTAACTTTGGCATACAAAATATGGCATTCAATTTAATAAAATAAAAAAATAGTTACTTCAATTCGAGACATTCCATCTCCCAAGAAAGCACAGGCATTCTTAACATGAGCAATATAATATGTATCACACAAGCCGCAACGACTGTCAAAAAAGAAGAAGAAATGAAAAGTGAATTGAATGCAAGAAAGTAAGGAACATGACGAAGTGTGGATTCAAAAAGAATGAAACATACCTGCATTGATCTTTTGCTGGGTAGGTGCCACCTGGAGGGATAGGTTTGGACCTTTTCCTCCAGTCTTGTTTTAAAGTGGAATCTGCTTCCAAAAGAAGAAGAAAAAGAATGAAGTGATTGCAATTGCATAAAGAGAAAAAGAAGAAGGGTAGGTAGGTAAAATACCTTGTGATGATGATGATGAGCGAACGGAGAGAGAAAGGGGTAGGGAGGAGAGTTTGGCAACGAAGGAAGACATTGCTTAGTGGTTAGTTCAGTTCCTGAGTGATAGACTGAAGTTAAGAACACTGATGTGGCTATTTCTGCTCCACACATACTAACATGGCTATCTGATTTTTGTACAAGTGCTAATAAAATTGTATATTATAGTATCTTAATTTATTTTCGTATTTTATTTTAATCATTTAATTATTATTATTATTTTTTATTTTAACTTTTTAATTATTTTTCGTTCTATTTTAACTCTTTAAATATATTTGTATTTATCAATCTCAAATTTAATGTCGATAATGTAGGTGATAAAAATGACAAATTTATTAATTTTAATAAAAGAAATACTTTAAAGAAAATAAAAAATTAAAATAGATTTGTTGATTCACAATGGAATTCTAAAGAAGAAGACTAGATTTAGATTTTTTCAATTTTTTAAGTTTCAAATGTTATGGATTTGAATTTGTAAGTTATTGATTTGATAGTTTATGGGTTTGAAAATTATAAAGTTTGATGAGTTTTTTGGGTTTTATATTGAATGAGATAAAAAATATATGAATTTGAGTTTGAAGATTAACTGACTAATTTGACTAACTCTCGTATAGTTAAGGGAGCAAAACAAAACGAAAAATAATTATGGAACTAAAATAAAATTAGAAAATAAGTTAAGGAACTAAATAAGTAATTTATTCTAAAAATTGAGTAACGAGTTAGAACAAAAAGAAAAAAAAAAATTAGAATAAAGAGTAATTTAGTCTTCGAATATATGTCTAGTTAGTTTAATCAACAAATGTGTTTTTTTTAGTTAGTCAACTTAAATTGAATGACAAAATTACTAACAAAAAATATATATATTGAAAAACTATTTATAATTTCAATACATTCAAACACTATATTAATAGTCTCACACATTCAAAAACCAAAATAATTATTTACTAAATAAACATTGATATTATTTTATGGACAACAATCACTTAGGGTTAGATTTCTTATCTCATGTGCTAGACTTCCTAAGACATACTAGACATGATTAGTTTAAATAGTTTAAACATCCGTTTGATCACATATATCGTTATATCACTATATTATATTAGTCACTTTTGAAAAAGAGTTATGTTAATTAATAACTCTTTTGATATTGCATATTAATTAAACTATATTTCATTAAAAAAATTATTTTGTCTTGCATGTTTTATATAAATTCATTATTTTTTAAAGATATAAAAGACTTTGGCTCTACTAGGAATTGTTTACTTGCTTGCATGGCAAGCACATCCTTAAACAAGGCAACCACTTCACATTGATCATTCTCATAGGCATATATCAACAAGTGGAAATATCTTTTAGTTTGTTAATGAAACCCAAAATTAAGGGTGATTCCTTTTGCATCAAAATTCTCAAGACGAATATAAACATGGTCTGGATGAGTGCAAGCAAAACTTCCACGGATTCTTGATAATGAACAAGGGAGATCAACTTTTGAAATCATGTACTTTAACATAGAAGTTATCTTTATCATGAAAACCTTAAGAAAATAGAAACTAATCTCGTTAGGCAAAGGTTTCTTCTTAGAGTTTTACACTACGCCAAAAATAGCCTTTTACAGCGCTTTTTTTAAGCCTTCTACAGCGCTTTTGCAAAAAAAAAAAACGTTGTGGATTCGAGCGCTGTAAAAGATACAACAACGCTTTTAAAAAAGCGCTCTAAAAGGCACCTTTTATAACGTGCGTTTATTATGCACCTTTTACAGCGCTTGTTACAAAAAAGCGCTGTAAAAGGCATACCCATAATTCATATATTTGGGGTACCTTTTACAGCGCTGTCTATACAAAGCGCTGTAAAAGGCATACCCATAATTCATATATTTGGGGTACCTTTTACAGCGCTTTTTATAACAAGCGCTGTAAAAGGCATACCCATAATTCATATATTTGGGGTACCTTTTACAGCGCTTTTCATAAAAAACGCTGTAAAAAGCATACCCATAATTCATATATTTGGGGTACCTTTTACAGTGCTTTTCATAAAAAACGCTATAAAAGGCATACCCATAATTCATATATTTGGGGTACCTTTTACAGCGCTTTTTATAACAAGCGCTGTAAAAGGCATACCCATAATTCATATTTTGGTATGCCTTTTACAACGCTTTTCATAGAAAGCGCTGTAAAAGGTGTTATTATTTTTTTTTAAACCCTGTATATATTTTAAAAGCGCTTTTTAGCTTTTTATGGCATTTTTTTATAAAGCGTTGTCTTTTATCTTTTTATCCAAAATTAGTTTGAACCAGTTCACACAACACAACACAACCAGAATCAGTAATTTAGAACATATTCATATGCATGTATATTACCCTGTAACACAACTAGAACCAGAACTAGAACCAGAACCAGAACCAGAACCAGAATCAGTTAAAACATAATCAGTTCACACAATAAGATACATATATATTACCCTGTAACACAGTAATTTACAACATAAGTAACTAAATATACATTGAACCTAATTTACAACATATTCATATGCATGTTTATATATTGTCCTATGATCATATACATATAATAACTATGCACCATATAATATTCAGATCCCTTGCCCAGCTGCATGTTATTTCCCAGAAAATCAAATAATTTTCATTTCAAGCACATACTCACACCATTCCTCCTTTAATTCCATCAGATCTTGCTCAGAATATGATGGACTGGAATTTTCAAAGTACTGCAATACAAAAATTGAACATATTATATTAAGTTAGTATCAAATATATAGATAATTTATATATGAAAATCATATAATCAAAATACCGTACCGTTTCTGGGATAATAGTTTTATTCTTGTCAACAATCTCCTTCATGAATCTCAATACGTAGTACCCACAGTCGATGTTGTTTGTTTGACGAGGGCACTTTATTGGGATCCATGTAATATTATTAGACTTTTGCTTTGAAACTGTCGCACCTCTTTGAGATCGATAAACTTTTAAGGCACTATCGAATGAATAAATGTGATTATTATAGCATGAACAAACACATTATATATATATATATGTAAGAAATAAATGAAGATTACTTACGTGTCGAACATAGTCTTTATTTCAGAATGATTGTTGTAATTGCCATGCACGGGATCCAAATAGTATATAACTTCAGAGACCGCATTGATTGCAAATAGCACCCAATGTGCCCTACAACAAAAAAAAATTGGTTAAGCAATTTTATTTATACACAACTAATAAATTAAATTCTCATCAATTAAAAAGATAAAATTACGTACCATGAATTATATGGTGCGAAGAACAATTTATCCTTTTCTTTATTTCCTAAAAACATATCTATAATGTATTTCATTACATTTTCTGGATCGTGTTTCCACATGGACATCTTATGCGGAGACAAGAGTGAGTATTTATTTGACAATTTCCTCATGCACACGACCTTCTCATGCAAAAACCTTCAATGAAAATTTTAAACTAGATTAATTACCAATACATTTAATTAATTACCAATAAATGCAATAAAAGTATTTTTTACCTTATGTACAAGCACATTACAGTAGCACTGAGCTCCTTATGTTCGAGAAGTTCGTATACATGCTCCTTGTCGAACAATTCCTCATACTCATCTCCGAATATATCTTTATTCATGTGTATCATGCGCGAATTGTCGCTGCTGCACAGGTTCTTTTTTACTTGGATGTCAAGACACGCCCCGTATTTACCAAGGCGTGGCTGACTTATTTTAGGAGCAGCAGCAGCAGCGACTGATTTCCCACGATCCAATTTTTTTCTTGCTGCAAGTTTGGCAGCTTTATTGGCAGCTTTATTGGCCTCCGGCCTTTGTAATTTGACAGCTCTATTAACCTCCAATTTTTGAGGTTTGCTGCCTTTTTTTGGATGTGCGGGTGGTTTATTTATTTGGACCTACAAAAATGAGGTTAAATGTTAGTTTATTGAATCTGAAAAAATTGACAAACTTATGCAATAAATGTGACAAATCTTTTCAGGAGATGTAACTGATTCGTTTCTGGGAGGACTTTTAACGAGGGCAACAAGGTTCGTGGGCCATGCCACGTAACTACCAATAGCTTCGCCCAATGTCTGCATATCTCCGTCGTTGTCCGGTATCGGCAACGGTGCAGTTGGTTCGAAAGCAACTGTAGGCGATACTTTGACATGGCCCGTAGGGATTGGAGTATTGTGCAATACTTCTCCCAAAGTATTGTATAATTTTCCTTTTCCCACCTTCCGATGAGTGGGCGAGGACAAGTATAGGAAACATGAAGTGACACCCTAAATCAATAGTTAAAACATAAGTACAGTTAATATATAATATTGTTTAATGCATAAGTAATTACATAAGCAAGTAAGTAATGAATTACCTCGGGAATAATTTTCAAACCGATGTTGCAACTCCCACTTTCATTCTCCATTTGTATTTCACCTTGGAGCTGATCCGGAAGTTGCTTGTCTTTATTCGTATTCACCAAGAGTGCCACTTGCTCAGATAGGATTCTGAGCTTCTCTAATACTTCCTCGTTGGAAGGTTTTTGGCGCTTCTCTTGAGGAAAAAAGCTTCTGGGAGTTACGCCAAATCCCTTCCCCCTAACTCGACCGGAATATTCAGGAACATTAAAAACTTTGCCCAGAATGTCCCTGCAACTAGCCTTGTCTTTATTCGTATTATCGAATTTTGATTCCTATTCCTGTTCAAACAAGATAACTGATCCATGTGTATTGTAACATACGGTTGAACCTCATCATCATTGTGCAGAACATACAATTGTGCCTGCTCCCATTCTGTCCTTGATATAGTCAGCAGTCTCCTTCCAATTATCCCTTCTCCTGATATTCTTCCCGAATGACGAGACATGGGAAGCCCTATGGATTCAACATTGGACAGATATTCAGTACAAAATTCAGCAGCCTCTTCCACAATGTATCGTTCAGCAATACAACCTTCTGGTCGACTTCTACTTTTTACGTACCCTTTTAATATTTTCATATATCGTTCTATCAGATAAATCCATCTCATATAAGCTGGCCCACAAAGTTGTGTCTCCTTAACCAGATGAACAGTAAGGTGAACCATTATATCAAAAAACGATGGTGGGAAATACATTTCAAGCTCACACAAAGTAACAACAATTTCCCTCTGCAATGTCGGTAATTTCTGAGGGTCGATCACTTTACTACAAATTTCCCTGAAGAAGAAACATAATCTAGTCAAGGATAGTCGAACTTTTTCAGGTAAAATGGAACGTATACCTATTGGTAGCAAATGCTCCATTAGAATATGACAATCATGGGTCTGCAAACCTTTTAACTTGAGGTCTTTCATACAAACCAAATTTTTAATGTTCGAAGAGTATCCTTCTGGAACTTTAACTTCGTGTAGAAATTTACATAAAACAATTTTTTCCTTTCTAGATAGAGTATGAGTGGCTGGAGGTAGATATGTGCGATTTCCTTTCTTTACTGGAGCCAATTCATTTCTTATTCCCATATCGACCAAGTCCAATCTTGCGTTGATGCCATCTTTAGACTTTCCTGGAACATTGAGTAACGTACCAATAACACTATCAAATACATTTTTTTCAATATGCATCACATCGAGGAAATGTCTTATATACAATGACTTCCAATATGGCAATTCAAAGAAAATTGACTTTTTCTTCCACCGAGTTTTGACCAACTCTCCCGCAAAAGGTTTGCCAAATTTATTGGTCAAACCTTGTACTTTTTCAAGTATTTGATATCCAGTCGGTGCTAAAGGAGCTTTACCTTCCTCTGATTTTCCATTAAATGCATTTCTCCACCCACGATACTGATGACTATAAGGTAAAAATCTACGATGTCCAAGAAACACATTCTTCTTACAATGTTTCAACCGCATCCAATTTGTACTCTCTTCACATAGAGGACATGCACACTGACCTTTAATGCTATATCCTGATAAATTACCATATGCTAGAAAATCATTAATTGTGTTGAACTACATAGCCCTCAAATTGAAACATTCTTTCTTATACCCATCATAAACTTCCACACCTGTCTCCCACATACGTTTTAAATCTTCGATTAGAGGTGCCAAGTATACGTCAATATCATTCCTCGGTTGTTTGGGTCCAGAAATTAACAGAGACAACATCATAAACTTACACTTCATACATAACCATGGAGGTAGGTTATATATTACCAAAATCACAGGCCACGTGCTGTGTGAGATGCTTTGAAGACCATGTGGATCCATTCCATCAGTAGAAAGTGCAAGTCTTAGATTTCTTGACTCTATCCCGAATTCAGGATACTCGTGATCAATTTTTGCCCATTGTGGAGAATCTGCAGGGTGTCGAAACATTCCATCTCTAATTCTTTCATCTGCATGCCATGTCAAGTGTTTTGAATCTTCTTCACTGCGATACATGCGCCTAAATCTTGGTATTATAGGAAAATACCACACGACTTTTGCTGGAGTAGATTCTTTCTTCTTATATCGAGAGACATTGCATTTTGGACACGCCTTAAGTAGTTCATATTCATTTTGAAATAAAATGCAATCGTTAGGACACGCATGAATCCTTTCGTAACTCATGCCAATAGAACACAAAATCCGTTTAGCCTCGTAGGTTCGACTGGGAAGTTCATTATCATCTGGCAACATATCTTTTATGAGTGTTAATAATTATGTAAAGCTTTTATCAGACCATCCATTACTCGCTTTTAAGTTGTACAACTTTAATATCGCGTCAGTCTTGTGAATTTAGTACAACCATTATATAATTTTTTCTCTGCATAACTCAACAAACTTTCAAACATTTTAGGACAATCTCGAAGATCTTCTTCAACTGCTTTTGCGATCTCATCAACTCGGTCCGACTCATATGTATCTATATCGAAGTCAGTTGAAGCATATGTCGAACTATTCTCAAAATTAATGTTTTCTTTTTTTTTTTCTCACCATGTCTTATCCAACATGTGTAGCTTTGATCAATTCCATTACATATTAGATGTACTTCTAATTCATCTTCTCTAACACGTTTTCCAAAACAACATTTTAAACAAGGACAAACTACTCTACTTGGATCTTTTGCATTCTTCACTGCAAACTCAACAAACTCCTTCACTCCAATTTCATACTCTTTTGACAATCGATTGGTTGACATCCATTTCCTATCCATATTATACCACCTATATAAATGCAGTTACAAAACTAATAAACTTTCAATATAGAACTAATAAACTAATAAGCTTTCAATACAAAACTAATAAGCTAATAAGCTTACAAAACTAATAAACTAATAAACTAATAACAGATCATGTGGTATATATAATCTGAATTATTCAATTGTTCATGAGAAATAATGTTGTTTTGGATTAACAGATCTGTTCATAACAGATCATGTTGTTTCTCATGAACAATTGAAGCCATTTAAAACATAACAGATCATGTGGTATATATGTGTAGAAGAGATCATAAAGATTTTTTGACAAAAACAAATTAAAAAATACCTGAGACAACGTAGATGGCTGCACAGTACGTAGAGGATATTTGTACGACCCATAATTTTAAATTATACCTTATGTATGTTAATGGATTTTGGTATTGAACTCAGGGGCTTTTTAGCCAAGTTATTAATATTTTGGAGTTTATATGGTCAAAAAGATATTTTGATGCCCGATTAGAGTTACTCGTCGATAAATAAATTAAATTAACTACGGTGAATCTTTTACGAATAGTTTAATGTGTTTTGGGTAAAAGAGTAATTTAATAAACATCTGAAGAGTAATTTAATAAAGGATATTTGTATTTAATGGATCAATTGAGAGGGGCCGCGATATTTTCGAAGATTGACTTGAAGTCGGGTTACCATCAGATTCGAGTAAGGGAAGGAGATATTCAGAAAACCGCTTTCAGAACCCGTTATGGGCATTATGAATATCTGGTTATGCCGTTTGGAGTTACCAATGCACCAGCAATTTTCATGGACTACATGAACAAAATCTTTAGTCCATTCCTTGATAAGTTTGTTGTGGTGTTCATTGATGATATATTAATTTATTCGAGAACTGAAGAAGAGCATGGAGAACATTTACGTCAAGTTCTTGAGATTTTACGCGAGAAACGATTGTATGCCAATCTATCAAAGTGTGAATTTTGGCTAGAAAAAGTGAATTTCTTGGGACATGTGATAACCAAGGAAGGAATCGCTGTAGATCCGGCTAAGATTGAGGCGGTTCTTGCTTGGAAACAGCCTCAGACTGTCACGAACATACAAAGTTTTTACCGGATTTGTTCACGGTACCGTAATCGGACGTAAAAGCTAAAGTGAAGGTAAGGGCTCCTTCCAAACTTCTAGTTTGCATTTAGGGACTTACCTGAGGTTGTGTGGAAAAGGATTTTGTTAGGGTTAAAGTGTAGATTTGGGGGAAAATGAATTTAACTCATTTGAGTATGATTTTGAGTAAATGAAATGTGACGAGTTTGAGTGGTATGTTGTGTTGATTTGTGTTTGTTGTATTTGACGTGTTCTTAATTAACACTGATGAAATTTGATATGTGGATTGGATTTGGTAATATGTTTCAATTTGTTTTGTGTGGAATTCGAAAACCATTAAGTTAAACGAGTATTAAGAATGGGGAATCTCTTAATGTCTTGTTTACTTAATGCGTGTTTGTGAAAATCGTTTAAGTTAAATGAGAATTAAGAATGGGGAATCTCTTAATGTCTTGTTTACTTAATGTTTATTTTGAAAATCGTTGGAGTTAAAAGAGTATTAAGAATGGGGAATCTCTTAATATTTCTGTTTACTTAATGTGTGTTTGGAAAATCGTTTAAGCTAAATGAGAATTAAGAATGGGGAATCTCTTAATGTCTCGTTTACTTAATGTTGTTTTGAAAATCGCTTAAGTTAACTGGGCGTTAAGAATGGGGAATCTCTTAATGTCTTAGTTACTTAATGTTTGTTTTTGAAAAATCGTTTCTGTTAAATGAGTATTAAGAATGGGGAATCTCTTAATGTCTTATTTACTGAATGTTTTGTTGTGGAAATCGTTTAAGTCAAAAGTATATTAAGAATGGGGAATCTCTTAATATGTCTGTTTGATTAATGTTTGGCGTGAAAATCGTTTAAGTCAAATGAGTGTTAAAAATGGGGAATCTTTTAATAACTGCATTTGCTTAACGATTGTTGTGAATGGAGTCAGTATACGCTCATGCATTTTCATGCTTTTTGTAAATCGTGCAGACCCGTGATAGGTGGCACCTTGATAAATAGTACTTTGGCCTGTGATAGGCAGTACATTTATGATTTACGTTTATGTAAGTTGTGCAGACCCGTGATAGGTGGCACCTTGGTAAATTGTACTTTGGCCCGTGATAGGCGGTACATTTACGACTTACGGTTTTTTGTAAATTGTGCAGACCTGTGATAGGTGGCACCTCGGTAAAGAGTACTTTGGCCTGTGATAGGCGGTACCTTTACAATTTACGTTCTTTTTAGTAAGCCGTGCAGACCCGTGATAGGTGGCACCTTGGTAAACGATACGGGCTCGTGATAGGCAGTACGTTTATGGTTTATGCTTTTTAGTAAATCGTGCAGGCCCGTGATAGGTGGCACCTCGGTAATTGGTACTTTGGCCTGCGATAGGCGGTACAATTATGATTTACGGCCTTCGAGGAGGGTTTTGGTTTGGAATTCCGAGTCCATGCATTTTGGCATATACGCATTGCATTAGGGTGCTCGGCACACGAGTCGTGTTTGATTCAAATTTATGATTGAGTGTTTGAACTTAAGTTGTGGTGGTAAATGGGGTTTTATTTGCTAAGTTTTATGTTTTGGAATTGTGTGATAGTGTGTTTGGTTGCAAAACTATTTTGAAACTAAGGTTGTTGTGGTGATTGTGTTATAATTGCCAAGTGTGGATGTTTGGGAATTGTGTGATATCATGATTGATTGCAAAACCATTTTGAAACTTAAGATGTCGTTGTAATTGTGTTATAATCGCTAAGTGTTTTGTTTTGGAGTTGTGGGTAAGTGTGATTGATTTCAAAATTGTTTCGAAACTCAAGATGTCGTGGTGATTGCGCTATAATTGCTAAGTTTGATTGTTTGGAGTGGTGGATAAGTGTTGATTGATTTCGAAACCCTTTAAAAAGCTGAAAAATGCTGAATTTTGCTGTTTTTCTGCTGCTGTCTGATGTGTATTCGAATACAGCAAGCTGTATTCGAATACAGACATGCTGTTTTGCCACTGACTTACTGTGTAGTCGAATACAGACTGTTGTAGTTGAATACAGACATGCTGTTTTGCCACTGACTTACTGTGTAGTCGAATACAGACTGTTGTAGTCGAATACAGACATGCTGTTTTGCTGCTGAATGCTGAAATAGCCTTGTATTTGAATACAAAGATGCTGTATTCGAATACAACAGTGTTGTTTTGTTAAAAACTTCATTTTTCAACTTTGTGTATGCATGTTTGGCATATAGAAACCCTTTTAAGGTGTATGCTAAGTTGAAATGTTATTTTGTGCATTTTAAAACTTAAATGTTATGTGTTAACTGTTAATTTCGGTTGGTGATCCTTTACAATTATTGTGGAAATCTGGGCTTTGCCCTTAGATGAGAGTCAGGATGATCCTACCAGTTCGTACCCTCCGGATGGAAATGTGGATGGGAGTGCTTGATTGGAGCTACGTTAGGAGAATCTCACGGGGCGCGTGGAGATTACTCAAGGCGTATTGTTTTTTTTTTGGTTATGTATAGAATGATCAGACTAGGTTGTCACTCAGGACACATGTGTCTTTCTTTTGGGTTACCTTTATGTTAAGTTGAAAGGATGTACCTGTACTATTGTTGACATCAGGACATGCTTTGGATTTATATTTTGAAATACTTTTCCGCTGCTTGTAAATTTTAATGACTTAATTATTTATCCAAAGGTTTTACCTTATTTATTTCTCTGTTGTATTTTGATTTCTTTTGAAAAAAAAAATACACCCTCGATTTGAAAAACGGGGTGTTACAATATTAGGGTTTTGAAAGATGTAGAGGATATGATATGATGGTTTCCAACGTATATAATTATTTGAAATATACATTTTACAGCGCTTGTGAAAAAAGCGCTGTAATAGGTAGTTAAATTCAATGAAAGTGCATGTATTTTACAGCGCTTGTGGAAAAAGCGCTGTAATAGGTAGTTCAATTATTTGAAAGCGCATGCCTTTTACAGCGCTTGTGAGAAAAGCGCTGTAAAATAATACGCGAAAGCGCTTCATTTTACAGCGCTTTTTTGACAAGCGCTGTAAAAGCCTTATAACGTTATGCGCAAACGTTATAAGACATACAACAACGCTTCTTTTACAGCGCTTGTCATAAAAAGCGCTGTAAAAGGCTCCGTTATTTTTAAAATATATTTTCAACAGCGCTTGTGTTTACCAAGTGCTGTAAAAGGGGCGCTGTAAAATGACATTTTTGGCGTAGTGTTAGTTCTCTTCTATAGAAGACATGAGGAACATAATATTAGTGGTCTATGAACTTCAATCCTCGTAACCAACATTAAACACACGTCCAACTTTGGATATGTCTCATGGATCGTCCTCAAGAATATTGGCAGCCCAAAGTATTTATTGAATTCACAAGTGTCGTTGAAATACCTTTTACCTTTAGATGATTCCACCAAGAACCGAATCTTAGGACACTTTGCACGAACTCTCATGGACATGGATCTTTTAAGAAGATTATATGATGACATGTTGGAACATAAGTATGTTATTGTGTGAATTTAAAAATTTATTGAAGTTCCACATTGAAAAGAAATTTTTTATTTTTTATTTGTAAATTTAAGTAGAAAGAAATTTGTTTTAAAATTCAAGTCCCACATTGGAAAGAAATATTTTTGAAATCCTACATTGGAAACTCTAATATTTTGAGTAGTTTCAAATCTATACATATTAAAGTCTCACATTGGTTAGAAAACATATGTGAATTTATTTTCATCACTATATAATGAGCTTCAAACTATTGTGAAAAGTACACTAAAATTGGATGTTTTTCCCAACTTTCTCTGTTCTCTTTTTAATATTCTGCTCGCCTAATTTACGAGCCCTTTCTCCCATTTCTTTCTGTCCCTTTGGTTTTAGAGAAGTCACTTTTTTCAGAGCGGTTAATATGTTGTAGTTATGAGTGGAGTGGTCGTAGTACCATATTGGGAATGACTTTAATTGTCATATTGAGAGTGATTTTAACTGTCATATTGAGAGTGACTTTAACTGCCATATTGAGGATGTAATTCTAGAACGATTTTCTACGGTGCAGTGGAACTTCGATATAGTGAAATTTTATCCTGAACTCTTCGTGGTTGATAGTCTACCACCCACAATTTGGGCAGTGTTGCGAAACGTCTTAAAAAGAGTGACCTAGTCTGTGACTCAACCCAGTAATATCTTCGATGACATAAATTGTGATTTTTAAATAGTTTTTGAAACTCAAAAATAACAATTTTAAGACGTTTCTTTTTGCCATGTCAAGCGAAGAGATTACTGAATTTGGTTATGTTGCCTCTGATTTCAATAAACTGTTACATTTTGAAGCAAACATAAAAGGATAAGAAAGTTGCATCATTAACGCATAAGAATGTTGCATTATTATTGTTAAGACTCTTTGTAACTGAGATTGAAAATTAATTTAGTAGAAAGATTAAGAAGTTTCAAGTATGATTCAAGTTTATTTAAATCAGTTTTATAAATTGCCTGAAATTATACACGGAACAACTGCACCATAATTGCTTGAAGTGAATGGTAAAGTTGAAAAAAACACAATATAGCTCTTATTGAACTAGCTAGTACGCTTAGTGTTGCATCTCATTGGTATGCGGAAAATATATTATTTATTTACTATGTTTTAAATAGAGTTCCTGAATCTAAAAACAAAACATCTCCTTATGAGATAATGAACAAAAGACAATCGAACTTGTCTTATTTTCAAACATGGGGCGTTCTGGCTTTCGCCAGAATCCTTGATCCCGAGCGAATTAAACTCTCCAGTAGAGCCTAAGAATGAGAATTTAATGGGTATACAATAAAGAACAAAGCGTATAGGTTTTATGACCAAAATGCAAAAGTGATCATAGAGTTAAATGATGTTGACTTCTATGAAAATAAATTCCCTTTCAAATGGAGAAATAGAGTGGGCAGCAAATCAAGTCATGTTCGTGTAACTAGAGGCAACAAATAAGGCGAAATAGAAACTCGAAGAAGTAAGAAAGTATGAATTGCTAAAAATTATGGACCCGAATATGTGGCCTATACTTTAGAAGAGGATCCTACAAATCTTTAAGAAGCTTTTGTCATCATTGGATGCAGATTTATTGCAAGAAGCAATAAATAATGAAATGGATTCTCTAGAGTCTAACATGATATTTAGTAGACTTGTCTCCTGGTTGCAAACCTATAGGTTGTAAACGGATCTTGAAAAAGAAACTAAAACTTGATGAAACTATTGATAAATACCAGACACACCATGTAGCCAAAGATTTTAGAAAAATAGAAAATATAGATTTCATCGACACATTTTGATCAGTCACTATAATAACATCCATTAGGGTGTTTATATCACTTGCTACTATTCATAAACTGGGGATACACCAGATGAATGTTAAAACATATTTTTTAAATGGTGACCTGAAAGAAGAAATTTATATGGAACAACTTGAAGGTTTTGTAATTCAAGGACAAGAGTACAAGGTCTGTAAGTTAGATAAATCATTGTAAGATCTTGAACAAGCTCCTAACATATGGCATGAAAAGTTTAATAACGTGATTACATTGAATGAGTTTAAAAGTGAATGAAAGTGACAAATCAATTTACTACAACTCTGAAAATGACATTTACATTATCCTATGTCTCTATGTAAACCTGTTTAAAAGTGAATGAAATCATTGTTGTGTAACAACTTTGATATGAAAGATCTCGAAGAAGTGAATGTAATCCTTGAAATCAAGATTACTAGGTCATAAAATGGAATTTCTTTGGATCAGTCTCTTTATGTTGAAACAATCCTAAAGAAATATAAATATTTTGACTGTAAACCTGTTTGCACGCCATATGATCTAAGTGTGAAACTTTTCAAGAACTAGTGAAGGTGCTAAACAAACGGAATGTGTGGGCATCATTGACAGCCTCGTGTATGCAACTGATTGTATTAAACCTGACATTGCCTACGTCGTGGGATTATTGTGCAGGTTTACTACTAGACCTAGTATGGAGCATTGGCACACTATTGAAAGATTAATGAGATACCTAAAAAGGACCATGAGTCTCGAATTAAATTATCAAAGATTTCCTACAATACTTGAAGGATACAATGATGCTGATTGGAATATTTTATCAAATGATTCCAAAACAACAACTATATCTTGGAAATCAAAGAACATACGATAATGACTCAACCCACTATAGAGTCTGAAATGATAGCACTAGCTACTACTAGTGAAGAAGCGAGTTGATTGAGATGCTTGCTAGTTGAGATCCCAATATGTAAAAATGTGACATATGTGTTGATCATTGCGATAGTATTGCAGCTATTGTGAAGATTGAGAATCATTACTACAACGATAAGAGACGACAAATTCGTCTTAAGCACAATGATGTTAGAAAGAGTTGTTATAGTGGATCATGTATGCACTAATGAGAATTTAGCAAATCCTTTGACGAAAGGGTTCGTTAGAGAGAAAGTCATAAATACATCCAAATGGATGTGACTAATGCCTATAGAGTCACTCATGATGGTAACCTGACCTAAAAGACTGGAGATCCCAAATATTTGGTTCAATGGGTAATAACAAGTCATGAAGTGATATGAGATGAACATGCTATTATAAATCAGAGAAGCATGATTCGTGAAGTGATGATAGGATGAGGTAATAGAAACTCTTGATGAGATATATACTTTATATGGAGTGGAGTACCTAGCTACTGGAGTACTTTTGATACACTCACCTATGTGAATGTGGAAGTTGGACTGCTTCCTATGGAATTTCGAGGCATAATTCCTAGAGCGTTCACTATATTGGAATACACGTGCAGGACCATTAATGCACGTGCTTTTGAGAATACGCCCTATGAAAAGGTTGTGTGATGTCATAGATAGAGTTCAAGACTACGAGTCACTCTTGTTGAATCTGAATCTTACTTACTATGCAAAGGTTCAAGTCAATAGACATCTTTGTTTATGCACGATCTTATAGAAGTGTTTGGCGCTATTTCAAAAACATTTTTTTAAATTCAAGTGGGGTATTGTTGGAACATATGTATTTTATTGTGTGAATTTAAAATTTGTTGAAGTTCTACATTAAAAAGAATTATTTTTTTAAAATTTAAGTGGAAAGAAACTTGTTTTAAAATTCAAGTCCCACATTGAAAAGAAATATTTTTGAAATCCCACATTGGAAAACTCTAATATTTTGAGTAGTTTCAAATCTATACTTACCAAAGTCTCACATTGGTAAGAAAACTATATAATGAGCAACTATTGTGAAAAGTACACCGAAGTTGGATGTTTTTCCCAACTTTCTCTTCTCTCCCTTTCATATTCTGCTCGCCTAATTTCCGAGCCACTTCTTTCCTTTCTTTCAACCCCTTCGGTTTTAGAGCAGTTGTTATGTCGTAGTCCCTTCCGTTTTTTTAGAGTTGTTGCTATGTCGTAGTCCCGTCCATTTTTAGAGCGGTAGTTATTCCGTAGTTCCTTTTTTTAGAGCGGTTTTTATGTTATTGTCCCTTCGGTTTTTAGAGCGGTTGTTATAACGTAGTCCATTTGTTTGTTTAGAGCGGTTGTTATGTTGTAGTCCTCTTTTTAGAGCGGTTATTATGTCGTAGTTATGAGTGGTTGTAGTACCATATTGCGAATGACTTTAATCATTATATTGAAAGTGACTTTAACCGCCATATTGAGGGTGTAATTCTAGAACGATTTTCTACGGTGTAGTGGAACTTTGATATAGTGAATCTGGGTTGTTTTATCCTGAGGACTTCGTGGTTGATAGTCTGCCTTGCACAATTTGGGCAGTGCCGCGAAACGTCTTAAAGAGAGCGACCTAGTCCGCGACTCAACCCAGTAATATCTTCGGTGACATAAATTGTGATTTTCAAATAGTTTTTGAAACTCAAAAATAAAAATTTTAAGACGTTTCTTTCTGCCATGTCAACTGAAGAGATTATTGGATTTGGTTCTGTTGCCTCTAATTTCAATAAATTGTTTCAGTTTGAAGCAAACAGAAAATGATAAGAAAGCTGTAAAATTAACCCATGGGAAAATAATGATAAGAATTATATTCTTAATGGACTTGTTGGCGATCTATATAAGTACTACAGTTCCAGGAATACTGCTAGAGATGTTCTGAATAAGTATGTAGTGAGCTGCTACCAGAGTATCAGATGATCGATGACAGATCCGCGGAGGCACATTTCCGTAAAATTCAAAAGATAACTCATGAGATCATCTATTAAGTACATCACTCATGGCATATTTAAATTAGATATTGAAATTTAATATGTCTCTTTATGTTTGAATGTTGAAATCAATAAAATGTCTCTTTTTGCATACATGTAGTGTGATTTTAATTTTTGACATGTTATACTATGTGATGTGAACACATTTGATTTCAAAATTGTGTAACTTAAGTTTAATTGCAAAGTTATAGTTAAATGATTTTGAAAAATGTGGTTTTTGTAGTCAAGCTAAAATAACAAAGAGTTCACATAGAATTTGAGTCTTTAGATTTATCACACTTTGATATATGTGAATATGATGGAAAAGTTAACAAGAAATGAAACATAAAAGTGAAACGCTTGACATGTTAAGGATCTTTGTAATCGAGATCGAAAATCAATTTAGTAGAAAGATTAAGAGGTTCCAAGTATGATTCTATTTTGTTTAGATAAGTTTCATAAATTGCCTGGAATTATACACGAAACTACTGCACCATAATTGCTTGAAGTGAATGGTAAAGTTGAAAAAAAAAATATAACTCTTATTGAAAAAGTTGTTGCTAGTACACTTAGTGTTGCATCTCATTGGTATGTGGAAAATATATTGTTTATTTACTATGTTTTGAATAGAGTTCCTAAATCTAAAATAAAAAATCTCCTTATGAGATAATGAACAAAAGACATTGCAAGAAGTTTTTGTCATCTTTGGATGCAGATTTATTGCAAGAAGTAATAAACGATGAAATGGATTCTCTATGAAAAATAAACGATAAACGATGGAACTATGGATAAATACAAGACATGTCTCCTAGTCTCCTAGTTGAGATTGCAAGAAGCAATAAACGATAAACGATGAAATAGATTTATTGCAAGAAGCAATAGACTTGTCTCCTAGTTGCAAACCTATAAGTTGTAAATGGATCTTGAAAAATAATCTAAAACCCGATGGAACTATGGATAAATACCAGACATGCCTTGCAGCCAAAGGCTTTAGCCAAAGAGAAAATATAGATTTCATCGACACTTTTTCATCAGTCACTAGAATAACATCCATTAGGGTGTTTATATCACTTGCAGCTATTCATAACCTGGTGATACACTAGATGGATGTTAAAACAACTTTTTAAATGGTGACCTAAAAGAAGAAATCTGTAGGGAACAACTTGAAGGTTTTGTAATTCAAGGAAAAGAATGCAGGGTCTGTAAGTTAGATAATTCATTGTATGATTTTAAACAAGCTCCTAACATATGGCATGAAAAGTTTAATAACTTGATTACATCGAATGAATTTAAAAGTGAATGAAAGTGACAAAACTATTTACTACAAATCTGAAAATGGCATTTGCACTATCATATGTCTCTATGTAGACGACTTACTCATATTTGGTTTAAACATTCATGCTGTAAAAATTATGAAATCATTGTTGTGTAACAACTTTGATATGAAAGATCTCGGAGAAGTGAATGTAATCCTTGAAATCTAGATTACTAGGTTAGAAAATGGAATTTCTTTGGGCCAGTCTCTTTATGTTGAAATAATCCTAAAGAAATATAAATACTTTGAATGTAGACCTGTTTGCACACCATATGACCTAAGTGTGAAACTTTTCAAGAATTGGTGAAGGTGCTAGATTAACGGAATATGCGAGTATCATTGACAACCTCGTAAATGCCCCTGATTGTACTAGACCCGACATTGCCTACGTCGTGGGATTATTGTGCAGGTTTACTACTAGACCTAGTATGGAGCATTGGCACATTATCGAAAGAGTAATGAGATACCTAAATAGGACCCTGAGTCTCGAATTACATTATTAAAGATTTCCTACAGTCCTTGAAGGATACAGTGATGTTGATTGGAATATTTTATCAAATGATTCCAAAACAACCACTATATCTTGGAAATCAAAGAAAATACAATAATGGCTCAATCCACTATAGAGTCTGAAATGATAGCACTAGCTACTACTTGTGAAGAAGCGAGCTAATAGAGAGGCTTGCAAGTTGAGATCCCAATATGGAAAAATCTATGATTGATGTGTTGATCCACTGCCATTGTGTCGCGGCTATTCCGAAGATTGAGAATCATTATTACTACGATAAGAGACGACAAATTCGTCATAAGCACAAGTTGTTAGAAAGTTACTTTCTAAAAGAATTGTTATAATGGATCATGTATGTGTGACACCCTAAATCCCAAATTAATATATATAATAATTTATATCATATTCCTATAAAATTTACAGCGGATAAATAAAATTATATTTTCAAGAAAATAAAAACTTTTGTAACTAATTTAGGATATCACGTTTCTCAATGTACACATGCAACAATTCAAATTTTATTACTCAAATAAAAAAAATTAATCTCAATAAACTTGATTTAAGTATAATTACTTGATTTAATTCTAAAAACTTACTAGTACTTCTAAGGTATTCATACAAAAATTTGATTCAAATTAAATAAGTAAAATACAAATTAAAACCCTTATTCCCAGTATCACCTATCAGAGCAGGGTTCCTCCCAAACTTGAACTTCAAGACTCATTAACCTGTAATAATTGTGATTTCGCAAACGCAGGGCCCAGCCAGTCAAACACAAACAACGAAGGAGGTGAGTTATGAAATCATGTTAATAGTATAATATAAGTAAGAAGAACACACAAACAATCATAATAGAATCGTATCATAATCACTTTACGATATATCAAAATATTTAATTAAATAGTATCATACTATAACATCAAAGTCACTCAAGTAAAATAATCATCTCATTATAATATGCATCAAATCATCTAATTAATATTACCTTTGAAACACATCAATCACAACAAAACAATCACAAGGAAATGCAATGCTATCCATGAGCTTAGACTCTACTTTACAATGTGGTACCATTCTAACTCTGAAGTTCTTGGTTAGGAGGCCATGATACTATGCCACCATACCGGTGGACGGACAATTCAAATTGGCCCTGTCCTCATAGATCCCCTCAACTCAACCCGAGACACATATACGCGGCAGTCGAGGTAAACGTGTGTTGTATGGTAGCTCCCGACATTTGGAGTGCTACCTCTAAGGCACCTAGGAATTCCCCACCGAAATACCTCCAAGGTCTAACAATCTTGCCTTAAGGCTCGACAGCAGACCGCCATGATCAGGCTCATTCAGTTGTACTTCCCAAGAATCACTAGGCTTGTCATGCCCTACCTATATGATGACAAAATAATCTTCACTTCACAATTCACAATATTTATTTTATCCCCCCGTTAGCTTAGACTACTCCATTAAGAGCACCATATTTAAGAATCATCACTATCTCATCAAGTATGGGGTACTTCAATATTTTCATCACAATTTTATAATATCATTAATCATAAATAATCATGATCATCGTATAAACTCATCACAATTTTATAACATCACTATCATCAATCAAAATCATCATTATCATCACGTAAGCATATATCAAACCATGCATCCATATTTTATCATCACATCACATAATTTTATCTAAGCAAACGTGTACCCATAATTTCATTCAACATCCAACATCACAATAATAACAAATATCAACTACCACACAAGTATCGAAAATTAAATCAATCAACACCTTATAAAAATTTCTATTTCACATTTTAATCTCACAATTCTCATATTTCAAATTAATCAATTTATCTCTCAAAGGGCTATTGCCGTACGTAGCAAGCCCCAGATGAATCGTTGGGAAATACGGTTTTCCCGTTCATCTCACAATATATTATACTCATGAATTCAAACGCTCTCTCACCCCTTACCTTATTTTGAAGCTTTCACACACGAATACGATTCCACGAGCAAACAACTTTTGTTCGTTGACTCATTGTCCTTTGTAAGACCCGTAATTTTAAATCCTAAGTTATACAATTTTAGGGTATTTTGTGTTAAATTGCTTAGGCTTTTAACCCAGTTTTCGGTATTTAGTGAGTTAAAGGTCGAAAATATATTTTTGGAAATTGGATTAAAATTATTTGTCGAAGAATAATTTATTTAAGTTTCGAAGAATTTAATTCTGGGCGGTTTTGTTCAAAATATCTCAGGTTGCTGAAAATTGTATTTGACAATTGAGTTGCGACGAGAGTATATATTTTTATTAAATTAGATTGAGATGTGAATGAAGTGAGGTGTGTAAGAGTTGTTAGATATTCGTTTGAGTTTGGTTTTAAGTAATATAAATATATATATATATATATATGTATATAGATATATATATTATTATAAGTATATATATATATATATATATATATATTAGTATAAGATATAGATATATATATATGTTAGAAAGGCAGAGAGGAACACATGAAACAAAAAGGAAAAACAAAGCCTCGCGTTTCTTCTTCTTCGTTAAGTTCGGTTTCCTTTGCTCGCCATTACTTTCTTCTTCTTCCTTCGGCTTCAAGCAAAAGAAACATTCCCTTGCTTCTGCATCTCACCCATGATTCTCTTCTTCTTCCTTTGGTTTCAAGAAAAAGAAGGAAAAGTATTGGTAGTTTGAAAACAAAACCGCAAAACACAAACCTCCCCGTTTCATCTAGATCTAAACTTCGTTTTGCAAAGAGATAGAAGGGAAAGTTGCTCACTACCACGCTACGATGCTAGGGAACCAACTTTGGAAGCGACGTGGCGACCGAAGATTTTATCGGATTTACTCGCGGTGCCGTAATCGCACGTTAAAGCTAACGTGAAGGTAAGGGCTCCTTCCGAACTTTTAGTTTGCATTTAGGGCCTTATCTGTAGTTGTGTGGAAAATAATTTGATTAAGGTTGGTGTATTGAATTGGAGAAAATGAATTTAACTCATTTATGTATAATTTTGAGTAAATGAAATTTGATGTATTTGAGTGTTATGAATTCGTGATTTGTGTTCATCGTACTTGGCGTGTTCATACTTGATGTTTGTTGATTGATGTGATTTGGTGAGAATCGTTGATTGATTTGGATGGAATTTGATAACATGTTTGAGATGTGTTTTGTGTGGCTTGTGTGGAAAAATGATTTTGTGTAAGTTACGGATTGAATGTGAATGTACGTTTGAGTTTGTTTTTGTGTGGGATTTGAAAACCATTAAGTTAAACGAGTATTAAGAATGGGGAATCTCTTAATGTCTTGCATACTTAATGAGAGTTTTGGAAAATCGTTTAAGTTAAATGAGAATTAAGAATGGGGAATCTCTTAATGTCTTATTTACTTGAAGTTTGTTTTGAAAATCGTTTAAGTTAACTGGGCGTTAAGAATGGGGAATCTCTTAATGTCTCGGTTACTTAATGTTGTTTTGAAAATCGTTTAAATTAAATGAGAATTAAGAACGGGGAATCTCTTAATGTCTTGTTTACTTAATGTTTGTTTTTGAAAAATCGTTTCAGTTAAATGAGTATTAAGAATGGGGAATCTCTTAATGTCTTATTTACTGAATGTTTGTTGTGGAAATCGTTTAAGTCAAAAGTATATTAAGAATGGGGAATCTCTTAATATGTCTGTTTGCTTAATGTTTGGCGTGAAAATCGTTTAAGTCAAATGAGTGTTAAAAATGGGGAATCTTTTAATAACTGCATTTGCTTAACGATTGTTGTGAATGGAGTCAGTATACGCTCATGCATTTTCATGCTTTTTGTAAATCGTGCAGACCCGTGATAGGTGGCACCTTGATAAATAGTACTTTGGCCTGTGATAGGCGGTATATTTATGATTTACGTTTTTGTAAGTTGTGCAGACCCGTGATAGGTGGCACCTTGGTAAATTGTACTTTGGCCCGTGATAGGCGGTACATTTACGACTTACGGTTTTTTTGTAAATTGTGCAGACCCGTGATAGGTGGCACCTCGGTAAAGAGTACTTTGGCCTGTGATAGGCGGTACCTTTACAATTTACGTTCTTTTTAGTAAGCCGTGCAGACCCGTGATAGGTGGCACCTTGGTAAACGATACGGGCCCGTGATAGGCAGTACGTTTATGATTTACGCTTTTTAGTAAATCGTGCAGACCCGTGATAGGTGGCACCTCGGTAATTGGTACTTTGGCCTGCGATAGGTGGTACAATTATGATTTACGACCCTTCAAGGAGGGTTTTGGTTTGGAATTCCGAGTCCATGCATTTTGGCATATACGCATTGCATTAGGGTGCTCGGCACACGAGTCGTGTTTGATTCAAATTTATGATTGTGATGATATTACTAAGTGCTATGTTTTGGAACATATTGTATGTAAGTGTGTTTGATTCAAGTTTATGATTGAGTGTTTGAACTTAAGTTGTGGTGGTAATTGGGTTTTATTTGCCAAGTGTTATGTTTTGGAATTGTGTGATAGAGTGTTTGGTTGCAAAACTATTTTGAAACTAAAGTTGTTGTGGTGATTGTGTTATAATTGCCAAGTTTGGATGTTTGGAAATTGTGTGATATCATGATTGATTGCAAAACCATTTTGAAACTTAAGATGTCGTGATAATTGTGTTATAATAGCTAAGTGTTTTGTTTTGGAGTTGTGGGTAAGTGTGATTGATTTCAAAATTGTTTCGAAACTCAAGATGTCGTGGTGATTGCGCTATAATTGCTAAGTTTGATTGTTTGGAGTTGTGGGTAAGTGTTGACTGATTTCGAAACCCTTTGAAAAGCTGAAAAATGCTGAATTTTGCTGTTTTTCTGCTGCTGTCTGATGTGTATTCGAATACAGCAAGCTGTATTCGAATACAGACATGTTGTTTTACCACTGACTTACTGTGTAGTCGAATACAGACTGTTGTAGTCGAATACAGACATGTTGTTTTGCTGTTTAATGCTGAAATAGCCTTGTATTCGAATACAAATATGTTGTATTAGAATACAGCAGTGCAGTTTTGTTAAAACCTTCATTTTTCAACCTTGTTTATGAATTTTTAGCATATGGAAACCCTTTTAAGGTGCATGCTAAGTTGACATGTCATTTTGTGCATTTGAAAACTTAAATGTTATGTGTTAACTGTTAATTTCGGTTGGTGACCCTTTACAACTATTGTGGAAATCTGGGCTTTGCCCTTAGATGAGAGTCAGGACAATCCTATCGGTTCGTACCCTACGGATGGGAATGTGGATGGGAATGCATGACTGGAGCTACGTTAGGAGGATCTTACGGGGCGCGTGGAGATCACTCAAGGTGTATAGTTTTTGGTATAATGATCAGATTAGGTTGACATAGAGGGAACATATGTCTTTCTTTTGAATTGCATTTATTTTAAATTGGAAGACTGTACCGTTTTTTGATGTTTAAATATTTTGGAGTCATATTTCGAAAAATTATTCCGCTGCTTGTAAATTATTTTGACTTAAATATTTATCCAAAGGTATTACCTTATTTATTTCTTTATTGTATTTTAATTTCTTTTGAAAAAACAAAAATACACCCTCGCTATGAAAAACGGGGTGTTACATCCTTCAATCGATCTAACTCGATAGTTTATGGGTAAACGTTAAAAATAAATTATGAGAAGATACTCTAAAAACTAAATTCGAAATTCGGTCAAGGAAAATTACCATAAATCAGAAACCCAATCAATGGATAATATAGCCACTTTTCAAACGGTCGTTTTGGCGTTGGTTTCACTCAAATCGAACTTACGGTGAAGAAGAACGGTGCAAAATAAGGATTTCTGTAAACGGAGAAATCGGGTATTTTAGGGAGAAATTCGGGTTGTTAAAAATCTGAAAAATTTTATTTAATTGAATAGATAAATGAGTAAAACAACATACTGAAATTTGGACGAAAAAAAACAAACTGTTCTGGGACAGTTATGGATCGCCGGTGTCAAACGATACGATTATTGTTGGTTTTTTCTTGATTTTAGTGGTGCTGGTCGTAAGCTTCCTTGTTTGTTCTTTTATTTTGCTTTATTAACAATTTAAATCATTTACACACATGGGTCAAGCCCATTAGACTCCTTTTAGGTTTTACTATTACTATTTTATTTTATTAAAAATAAAAAACACAATTTCATTAATAAAACATTATTAATATTTAAAAACTAATAATTTATAAAATATCTTTAAAATACATTAATAACCAAAACTCTCATATTCTAATTAATCACTATAATTACACTTATTTTTCTAAATACTTACGTTAAATTACTACGTTAGAAAATATTTAAAATTACAAAATAAATAAATATATAAAATCAGCACTTTATATTAATTACTATTTCAAAATAAACAAATATAAAATCATGATGCCATAACAAGTATTTAAAAATAAAGAGAATAAAACACAATAGTAACACTATCTCAAGATAATTATTTTTAAAATGAATAATTAAAATTAAATATATTTAAAATTAAATAAATATAAATAAGTACACATTTAATTGGGTGCACGTTTATACACATAAAATGACATAAAATCTTATTCTTCAAAATATTACACTAAAATACTATTAGTTTTAAAAATTTATATAGTACAATAATATAAAATATTTATTACTTATATCATTCATTTAATATAATATGTATCAAACTAGCACATCATAGAAAACATTCGTATAACAAAAATTACTAACAAATTTTATCAACATATATCCTAAAATAATTTTAACATCAAATTGATTATTTAAATTCATATTTAATTAATAAAATAATTTATTATCAAATTTAGGGTGTTACAGTATGCACTAATGAGAATTTAGTAAATCATTTGACGAAAGGGTTAGTTAGAGAGAAAGTCATAAATACATCCAAAAGGATGTGACTAATGCCTATAGAGTCACTCATGATGGTAACCCGACCTAAAAGACTGAAGATCCCAAAAATTTGGTTCAATGGGTAATAAAAAGTCCTGAAGTGATATGAGATGAACATGCTATTATAAATCAGAGAAGCATGATTCCTGAAGCGATGATAGGATGAGGTAATAGAAACTCTTAATGAGATATATACTCTATATGGAGTGGAGTACCTAGCTACTGGAGTACTTTTGATACACTCACCTATGTGAATGTGGAAGTTGGACTGCTTCCTATGGAATTTCGAGGCATAATTCCTAGAGCATTCACTATATGGAGTGGAGTACCTAGCTACAGGAGTACTTTTGTTTATGCACGATCTTATTGTAGCGTTTAGCGCTATTTCAGAAACTTTTTTTTAAATTCAAGTGAGGGATTGTTGGAACACATGTATTTTATTGTGTGAATTTTAAAATTTTTTGAAGTCCCATATTGGAAAGAAATATATTTGAAATCCCACATTAGAAAACACTAATATTTTGAGTAGTTTCAAATCTATACATACTAAAGTGTCACATTGGTTAGAAAGCATATGTGAGTTTGCTTCCATCACTATATATTGAGCTTCAAACTATTTTGAAATCTACACCAAACTTGGATGATTTTCCCAATTTTCTCTTTTCTCCCTTTTATATGTTGGTTGCTTAATTTTCGAGCCACTTCTCCCATCTCTTTTTGTCCCTTCCAAAAGAATAGAGGTGCACCTAAGAGGGAGGTGAATTACGTGTTAGGAAATTTTCTTATTTTCAAAGGTTTAGTGATCGATTTTAATTTCTTTGGACAATGTAGGGCAATGAGTAAATGGCAGTAAATTATGAACACATTAATTTTATCCTTGTTCCCCTTATGACCAAGGGTACATCCAGTCCTCTTGCACATTACAAGAGATTTTTCCACCATTGTCAGAAAATGTACAAATCCCACACTAGGATCTCTACTACAAACTTTTAACAAAAACTTCTAAGATAGCACGCCACTATCTTAGATTAGACTACTTTAAGAAAGTACTATCTTTTTAAAACAATGTAATTTGATTTGGAATAAGAATAAGAATGGTATAATGATATTAATCCAACATTATTTCAAGTGTACTTTGAGAACCTTTCTCAATGATATGAAAATTTAATGCAAGTATTTGAAATAAGAAAAATAACTTTGAGAAAAAAAAAATCAGAAATTTGTTCAAAGTTGTTCAAGGTTTGGTAGTAGGATTGTGTGTTTATTAATATGAAACTATGGGGTATTTATACTCCATTGACATCACTTCATATAAGTGGCCATTGTTCCAAGAGTTTTGATGAACAAATGCAATGATCTAGAACCATTTCAGATATGAAAAATTGCATTGTTTCCAGTTGTATTCGAATACAGTATGTATGTAGTCGAATACACCTCTTATAACGTTCAGATTTATTCAAACTTTTCATCTTTTATTCGAATACAAGGGTCTTGTAGTTGAATATAAATAAGTGTATTTTGCCATTAACTTGTTGTTTGTATTCGACTACATCAGATTGTAGTCGAATACAGATGTGTAGTCTGAGCTACTGACTTAGCACTTGTATTCGACTACAGTACCTCGTAGTTGAATACAGATATCCGGATACAATATGTTGTATTTGAATACGACATTGCTTTTTGAGCTTTTTTTGCTTTGATCACAATTCTTGGTCTTTGTCTTCATCCAAAACATGTGTTTTACATTCTCCCCCTTTTTGATTATGACAAAAACTTGTTGTATTGAGAGACTTCATCATTTTAAAAGTTGCTCCCCCGTAATTCATGCGTATTCCCCGTTGAATTTGAGTTTTTGTGATCATTTTGAAAAAAGGTGTTGAAAACCTAAAAACATTTTAAGAACAACAGTATACCAAATTTTCTCCCCCTTTTGACATGATCAAAAAGAAGGAAAAATATAGAATATAATGCAAGTAAAGCAGCACATATTGTAACACAAAAGGAAAACAGTTCATAATAAAATAGAAGCATGTGCAAAGAGTTTATAATAGAACATATAATGAAAGAGATACAACCAAAGCAGAAAAACAATACAAAGATAAACAAAGGAACATCAAATACATTTCTTAGGATCGAACTACATGTCAGCATCCGGTGGCAGGTGAAGATAGTCAATCTTGTCAGATAAACCGCTAAGGGCATGAGCTAATGTTTCATGGTTGTGAGTAATAGTAGTTTCAATGGTTTGAAAGCGGGTGTTGATGGAGGTGGTCATGTTTTGGAATTGGGTAGTGATGAATTTTTGTATGGAATCTAGTTTGTCCATGACCATGCGATTTGAGACATGATCATCATCAGATGCGGTGTTCTTTGCTTCATCGTATTTTTGGGCAGTAATAGAAGGTTGACCAAGATCACCTTCATGAACATAGGCCTATTTTTGTTCATTCCATATGATCTTCATACTCAGTAACACACTTAAGTCAAGCAGATTGTCCATGGTTTGTTTGTACATGACTTCGCCAGAAAAATCTTCTTTGAAGTGATCCAAAATTCAAGTGATTTCCTTGGCATAAGGTAAGCCAACAACGTCTTTTGAAGGAAATATCACAGAGTGGACAAAGTAAGGCCAGTTGAGAGGATATCCTTCGAACATGAAGTACATAATATGAAGTCCAACTCCGTACCATTGGCGAGTAAAATCTGAACTAGCTTGTTCTCTTTTTCGTTCCATGGTCGCTTTGTCAAACCGAAACAACGCAACATATGCATCATATTTCGCAATACCCTCCCATTCGCACAGATTCTTGGGCCGAATTTTCTGTCCCTCAAATGGAAGCTGCAAGATTTCTCAAATCATGTGAGCGTCTAACTCAATGAGTTTACCCTTAACCCGAGACACTAGCTTAGATTCGTCTTTCGTGAGATTATAGTAAAAGACCCTAACCAAATCAGGATAAATAGGACCGTTATAACCAATGAATTCCTCTAAGTGTTGAGCTTTGAGTAACTTAGGAAAATGAAAAACCGAAAAGGAATCAAGAGTACCATATTTGGGAGTGATGAGTCTTTTGTCGGAGTAGTGGGTGCAAAATCGATCAATTTATTCTGATGAGTGAAGCAAGCGAGACAAATTGGCCACATTAACATTTCTAGCCCTCCTCTTTGAAGGACCCACAACGACATGCTTGGTTCTTGATCCTCTTTTGCTAGCATCCATGGTTGTAATGAAGATTCACAGATTTGGGAGAAAAATGGGGGTTTTCGTGGTATGAGAAATTTTGAGGTTTGAAAGGTTACTTTGAGTGGGGAATGATCTTAGATGCAAGGTTGGTTGATTGGATAACTTGTTGTAAGCAAGATAGGACGAGATTTTGGAGGAGATGATGAAGCTGACGGCTGTATTCGAATATTGTGTTGTAAAAATAACCTAAAAATGCGAAGCATCTTTTATATATGGGGAAAATCGTAAAACTGTATTCAACTACACCCCTGTTGTATTCAAATATAGATTGTTTTGGGAACGTGTATTCGACTACACATGAGTTGCATTCGAATACAAGAATTTCTGGAAACATGTATTCAAATACAATTAATGTGTATTCGTCTACATTATCAAGTTTTTGCTTAAAAATGAATTTTTTTCACAAAAAATACAACATGTAAGACACAGATTCATATATTAAGAAAAGATAAACATCAAAGAATTAATTCTAACAACTTATCAAGAGGAAATTTTAGATCTTGAAGAGAGATGACAAAGTATAGGTACCTTGAAAATTAGATATCGTTTTCATTTAAAATGCCAAGTTCTCTTCGTATCTTGTAAAAAGAGTCTTTAAGTAGAGGCTTTGTGAAAATGGCTGCTAATTGATTATGTGTATCCACAAAAGTTACTTCAACATTGCCTTGGAGCGCGTGATCTCACAAAAAGTGATGACGTATATCAATATGTTTAGTCTGAGAGTTCATGATTGGATTCTTTGAGATATTTATTGCACTGGTGTTGTCACATCTTAGTGGAATGCATCCGAGATCAAGTCCGTAGTCATATAATTGTTGTTTGAGCTAGAGAATCTGTGCACAACAACTTCCTGCTGCTATGCATTCAGCTTCAACAGTGCTAAGGGCAACACAAACTTGCTTTTTATAGGACCATGATACTAATGCATTACCTAAGATATGGCAAGTCCTGCTTGTGCTTTTACGATCCGTTTTGCATCCTGCATAATCAGAAATCGAAAAGCCAACGAGACTACATATGCTACCCTTTGGATACCATAGGCCTAAATTGGTGGTTTCTTTCAAATATTTCATAATTCCTTTTACTACTACAAGATGCGATTATTTAGGATATGCCACGATATTTTGATATGTCTATTGAAATATCGAATTCATCTTTGTCAATGTAGGTTCCGGAGCCCATAGGAGTTGCACATTCTTTGTTGTTTTCCATCTTAAATCTTTTTAACAATTCCTTGCAATATTTTGCTTGATTTATGAAGATGCCATTCTTGAGTTGCTTGATGTGGAGTCCAAGAAAATAATTTAACTTTCCCATCATGGACATTTCAAATTCTCCTTGCATCATTAGTGAGAATTCTTCACATATCTCTTTATTGGTTGATCCAAATATGATATCATCAACGTAGATTTGAACCAGTAAGGTGTGAGTGTTAGTTCTTTTAATAAATAATGTCTTGTCAACCTTACCCTTTTCAAACCCTCGTTCAAATAAGAAGTTACTTAGCCTAACATACGAAGCTCTTGGAGCTTGTTTCAACTTGTAAAGAGCTTTCTTTAAGTTGAAAACATGTGAAGGATTCTTGAAGTCTTCAAAGTCGAGTGGCTGTTTGACATAGACTTCTTCATTAATGTATCCATTGAGAAAAGCGCTCTTGACATCCATATGAAATAATTCAAAATTCATAGAACAAGCATAAGCGAGTAATAATCGAATTGCTTCTAACCTTGCTACTGGAGCAAATGTTTCATCAAAGTCAATCCCTTCTTCTTGATTGTATCCTTAAGCAACTAATCTTGCCTTATTTCGAACAACTATACCATTTTCACCTAGTTTATTTTTAAACACCCATTTAGTACCAATGATGTGTTTTTTTCCAAGATTAGCAACAAGTTCCCATACTTTGCTTCTTTCGAATTGGTTTAGTTCTTCTTGCATGGCAAGCATCAATTGATCATCTTTAAGTGCTTCAACTATCTTGGAGGGTTGTATTTGTGAAACAAATGCCATACTCAAGCAAGCATCTTGTAGTTTTAGCCTTGTTGTAACTCCTTCGTTGATATCACCTATAATGTTGTCAATTGGGTGATCTCTATGGGCTCTCCATTCCTTAGCAAGATTATCATCTTGATTTTCAATGTTGACTTCATTTTCTTGAATTGGTTGATCATTTTGATGTTCTTTGTTTTTATCATTACTTACAACATCATCAACATCATAAAAAATATTTTTTTCCTCTTTCAAGGGGTTAGTTTCATCAAAAGATACATGCATTGATTCTTCAACTATTAAAGTTCTCTTATTAAAAATTCTAAAAGCTTTACTAGATAATGAGTAACCAATAAAGATACCTTCATCGGCTTTCTCATCGAATTTTCCTAGGTTATCCTTTCTAGTGTTTAGCACGAAACACTTACATCAAAAAATGTGGAAGTGAGAGATGTTGGGCTTTCTTCCTTTGTAGAGTTCATAAGGAGTTTTGTTAAGAATTAGCCGAATTAAAACCCAGTTGGATACATAACATGTTGTGTTTACGGCGTCTGCCCAAATTTTTTTTGATAGACTTGAGTCGCTTAGCATGGTCCTTGCAAGTTCTACCAAAGATTTGTTCTTTCTTTCAACAACCCCATTTTGTTGAGGTGTTCGTGGTGCAGAAAAATTATGGAAAATTCCATTTTCTTCACAAAATTCTACAAAAGATGCATTTTGAAATTCTCCTCCATGATCACTTTTAATTGATATAATTTTGGCTGATTGTTCATTTTGGACTAGTTTGGCATAGTTATTAAATGCTTTGAAAGCTTCATTTGTATTTGCCAAAAATAAGGTCCAAGTGAACCTTGAGTAATCATCAACAATTACTAGTCCATATGAATTTCCACCAAGACTTTTGGTTCTTGATGGACGAAACAAGTCCATATGTATTAATTGAAGTGGTCTTGAAGTTGATATAACATTCTTAGGTTTGAACGACATCTTTGTTTGCTTACCTTTTTTACAAGCATCACACAAGTTATCCTTTATAAATTTCAACTTTGGTAAGCCTACAACAAGGTCAAGCTTGACTAACTTGTTTAAATGATCGATATGGATATGTACAATTTGTTTATGCCATAGCCATGCATCATTGTTGTCACTCACCAAAATACATTTCATTTTTAAGGATAAATTATTAAGATTAAGTACAAAGATGTTTTTGAAGCGCTTACCGACAAACTGAATATCATTTGTAGCTTCCTTTTGGATGATGCATTGATGGCGTTTCAGCAACTGTACTGAATCGTTGCAAGTCATAATAAAACGGTAGTACCGAGTGTCGAACTCCAGGATTGCGTTTTACTATTCAATTATATTTAATTACTTAAATTGAACAAAAAGTTTTCAAATTGATTGAAATAATATTTAAAATTAACAATGGTAACAAAATTTATCCGTTATACTGAGAAAAATGTTAGGGATGAGTTTCACTTCGAATCCAACCTTGGTGCCAAATTTGATCCTAGTTACTGAATTCCTTTATTGAATTATTACTGAATTCTCTTTATTATTCTTGCCCTAATGTCTTATTGACATAAACTTTAATTTCAAAGTAACCTCTAATTCCTTAGTATATTTAAGATTAGAATTAAGCATTACCTTATATGAATCCTCTTTTAAAACTATTGCCTTTGCAACTAATTTAATTGGTTTAATGACCTGCATCTATCCCCAGACTACAAATTCATGAATTTCTCATCTCAAGCATTCGTAAAGTCCACTCCTGTTTCAAAATACGAATCATAAAACATTTTAATGTTGATCAAGCAATAAAAAGCATTAAGCACAGAGATGAGAAAAATTATTCAATAAACTCATTCATATAAATAGAAATCAATTTAGAAAAATAAGGGTTTAACCTTGTTACACTCATCCCTAACAAATAGGGTTTAGTTACTCATGATAGAGATATAAAAGATTGAGATTAGAGAAGATTTACAAGAAAGATTCATGAATGATTCTTGATAAAACTACTCCAATGGTGTTAGAAACAACTCTCTTTGAGTTTCTATGCTAGGGCACAAGTCTCTCCACTTTCCAATCGTTAAAAAGATCCCTAAAAAGTAAAAAAAAAATGCATTTTAATGAATGCTGATGCGCGTTGCGCACCCCAGGCACAGGATTTGTCCTCCAGGCGCGCCTATACAGTGTCACTGGTCCGAAAATGAGCCCCAGCCGCAGCATTTGCGCTTCTGGCGCGTCCTGGCAGTGGCAACATGCTGGAAATGCGCCCCAGGCGCGACTATTGCGCTTCAGGTGCACAACGTCTTCTGGTTGATGTTTTCTGCATTTTTCTCCAATGTCTTCATGAAACTTGTAGCTATGGATCTTAGCTTTCATTTGAACTTGTTTTGATTCCAATTGGACATCTACAACTCCATATATGGCTGAAATATTCCACATTGGTCATGTTGATTTCTCATCAAAATTCAGCACTGCACTAAAACAAAGTAACAACGTAAAACTCCAAAAAATCTCTACTTAATCAAGGAAATAAGAACATAAACATTTCATTAAATCAAAAAAATAAAATTAACAAAATATATCAAATAAATCCTTAAATTAACTAATGAATAAAAGATAAATAAGACTAAAAACAATAAAAAAATATGCATATGATGAAGTGTCTTCACGACCCCAAACTTAACCTATTGCTTGTCCCCAAGCAACAATTAATTTCAGATTTGGCGCAGTTAAACGCAAGCCTAAACTCAATTTCCCAAATCAAATCAAACTCAATTTTCGAAGTTTCAGCTACTAAAAAACATTCGTCATGCTCCATAGTTGCATACGAAAAAACAACACAATGTGTACACTTTAGCATTCATTCATCAAGTTCAATTCTCTCTTCACACAATCTCACCAAAATTTCTCTCAAGTGTTTAGAAAGGGTTATGAATTTATCACTCAAATTCGAGAACATGCATCACGCTACCATAGGCTTGAAATAATTCTACTTAGCAATCACAATGTAGCAAACACATGCACTTTAGGAGGACTTTCGGGTTGTAATGGGGCTTAGGTAAGGGTAGGACATTTTGGGATAGTAGGCTTTATCACTTGTAGTTCGATATACTGTAACATCCTATTTTTTTTTATATATATATTTTTAATTTTTATTTCGAATAAAATATATAATTTCCCAAGCAATTTCAAACAAACCAACAAATAATCCATTATTAATTTAAAAACCATTAGTATCTCCATTAGATACTTAATACTCTAATTATAAGGTTCAGAAATGTAGTAACAAAATGATAATTGGCATAGACTAGAGTTCAACATAAATAAATTTCCTAAAGCTGACCACTACTACTCCTAGGATTAAATGAGATGTTCCATCTATTCTTCTGAAAATGTTTCCAATTGTGCAAGTAGATTAGGAATGTCATCTGTCCAAAAGTAAGGGTCATCTCCAAAATACTTACCAATAAATAATAAATAAAAATAAATAAATAAAGCAGTACAATACCTACCTAATTATTGGCATTATTCTATTCAAATTGCCACGTATACAGTAACAATTAAAAGATAACAGTACAATGTTTACGTAATTAATAATATTAGTTCATCCAAACAACAACTAGGAGGTACACTGAAAATACAAATATAATATTATGATATTTGTATAATTAATAATAATAATAATAATTAATCCATACAATATTAAGGCATCTACATCATTAATAACTAAAAGGTATAATAATCATAACAATATACCATGTTAGTTCACTCAAAATGACAAGCAGGAACAAGTAATGATATAATAACATTAATTCACCCGACAACCAGAGGACACATTGAAAATACAAATATAATATTATAAAACCGTGATATTTGATTTGGCAAATACATCATTATTCATATCTATTAATCCATACAAACAACCTTACAATAGAATACCACGATATCTACATCATTAATAATATTAATTCACCCAAACAATTAAAAGGTACAGTAATAGAATAAGTACAATATCACATAATAATTCACCCTAAAATTACCAGCAAATACATTCATGAGTATAATACCCACATCATTACTAACATTCATTATTAATATTGTCATTCATTATTAACATTGTCTCATTTTACATTATTAATAACTAAGGGGTATAGTAATCATAACAATATATCATGTTAATTCACTCAAAATGACAAGCATGAACAAGTAATAATATAATAACATTAATTCACCCGACAACCAGAAGGCACGTTGAAAATACAAATATAATATTATAATATCTATTAATCCATACAGACAACCTTACAATAGAATACCATGATATCTACATCATTAATAATATTAATTCGCTCAAACAATTAAGAGGTACAGTAATAAAATAAGTACAATATCACATAATAATTCACCCCAAAATTACTAGCAGATACAAGTATACTATCTACATCATTACTAACATTTCGTTATTAACATTGTCTCATCCAAACGGACACATACAACCATATACAAATTTAACAGTATAATATACATATATATATATATATAATTAATAACATTATTTCAACCAATTATCAGGAGGTACAATGTATCATTTATCTTTATAAAACACTAATCATATTTAATTCAATGCATACTCAAACAGACCTTATGACTTAATCTATATGCCAATGTACTGATTCCGGAATATCACCTCCCCCGCAAGGGCTTAGTGGGTCCTTCCAAGCAACACCACCAACTCAAAATCCCCGCAAGGATATGTTGGCTCCAACCATTTAGGGACGCTCCACCACACGACTATGAATGAATGCATGAATATGAATGCATGAATATGGACCCTTTAATAAATCATTAATATAATGTGATACTAACTTATTAATGATATTTCACATACGACATTTATTATCCACTCCTTGAATATGTTCAATACAACCATTATAACAACGTATTACATTACATTTATTTCTTACACTTTGAATATATTCAACAAAACCATTATAACAACAAATCACATAATATTTATTTTCCATACTTTGAATATGTTCAACATAACCATGAATATAACATGTCACACAATATTTATTTTCCAAAATTTGATAAAAGCATTTCAACATAGTATATATTTAATCTCACAATTTCTAAAATAAATAAAATCATATATTCCAAAATAAATACAATCATATATTCCAAAATAAAAACAATCATACGTATAAATATATAATTGGAGTGATGCCCTTACCGATATGAGTGCCGTTATTAAAATTCTCACGCAGCGGTCTTTGCTCCAATTGTGCTACCCTTGATGGGATGAATCACTAACTCCTTCTTGAATTCCTTCCTTTTTCTCTCTTAAACTCTTTTTTCTATCTAGCAGAGCGATTTTGGATCCCCGACGTCCAGTTTATTTTTTCCTTTTTATCAATAGAAATGGAGAACGTTAAGCCAGGAGTGGGGAGGAGTGAGGATGAGTGAGGAAGTTAAGCTGAAAGTGGGTAATGGGCATTTCCACTTAAGCCATTTATTTTTAACGGGTTGTCAAATGATGCTTTTATTATTATTATTATTATTATTATTATTGCCAAAAATTAAAATAATATCATCAACGAGTATCTCCACTCCTAATAAGGTACAAAATAAAATGACTAGGTGTTACATTCCACATACCTTAAATAGTTTCGTCCTCGAAACTGACATTGGAGAAAAGTTTTGGGTATTGCTCTCTCGTTTTGTCTTCTAGTTCCCAAGTGGTGTCTCTAGTGGCTTGATTTCAAACTACCTTCACCAAAGGAATTTCTTTGTTGCGAAGCAACTTGACTTTTCTATCTTCAATTTTTGTTGGAGGTACTTCAAAAGATAAATCCTCCTTCAACTGCACTACATCCGACTCAATGACATGTGATGGGTTCGGGACATACTTCCGTAGCTGAGAAACATGGAACACATCATGAATGTGGGAAAGAAGAGGTGGTAACGCAGCTTTATATGCTACGAGACCGATTCTTTTGAGGATTTGGTAAGGTCCAATGAACTTTGGTGTGAGTTTCTTTGACTTGATAACCCTACCAACTCCTGTAGAAGGAGTCACACGAAGGAACACATGTTAACCTTCTTCAAATTCTAAGGGTCTGCGACGTGATTCAGCATAACTTTTCTGGCGACTTTGAGAAGTTCTCATCCTCTCTCTAATTTTCCTGATCTTTTCTGTTGTCTGCTGCACCATTTCAGGCCCCACTATGGTACTTTCACCATCGTGATACCAACACAGTGGTGTTTGACATTTTCGTCCGTAAAGAGCTTCGTATGGCGCCATTCCAATACTTGCATGAAAACTATTATTGTAAGTGAATTCCACTAACGGTAAACATTCATCCCATCATCCACGATCGTCTAAGGCGCATGCTCTTAAAAGGTCTTCTAAAGTTTGATTAGTTCTCTCTGTTTGTTCGTCAGTCTGCAGGTGATAAGCAGAACTTAATCTCAACTTCGTCCTCAATGCTTCATGTAAGGCACCCCAAAAGTGCGAAGTAAACTTTGGATCCCGATATGAGACGATGCTGGAAGGAACTCCATGAAGTCTCACAATCTATGTGATGTAAATATATGTCAATTTAGTCACCTTATAAGTGGTCCTCACATGTAGGAAATTAGCTGACTTAGTTAGACGATCAACTATCACCCTGATAGCGTTTCAACAAGTGTACTGAATCGTTGCAAGTAATAATAAAACGGTAGTACCGAGTGTCAAACTCAAGGATTGCGTTTTACTATTGAATTATATTTAATTACTAAAATTGAACAAAAAGTTCCCAAGTTGATTGAAATGATATTTGAAATTAACAACAATAATAAAATTAATCTTTTATAATGAGAAAAATGTCAGGGATGACTTTCACATCGAATCCAACATTGGTGTCTAATTTGATCCTAGTTAATGAATTCCTTTATTGAATTGTTACCGAATTCTCTTTATCATTCTTTCCCTAATGTCTTAGTGACAGAACCTTTAATTCCAAAGTATCCCCTAATTAAGCATTACCGTATAGAAATTCTCTTGTAAATTATTGCTTTGCAACTAATTTAATTGGTTTCATGACCTGCATCTATCCCTAGACTACAAATTCATGAATTTCTCATCTCAAGCATTCGTAAAGTCCACTTCCGTTTCAAAATACAAATCATAGAATATTTTAATGTTGATCAAGCAATAAAAAGCATTAAGCACAGAGATGAGAAAAACAATTCAATAAACTCATTCATATAACTAGAAATCAAATCAGAAAAATAAGGGTTTCATCTGGTTACACTCATCCCTAACAAATAGGTTTAGTTATTCATGACAGATATACAAAAGATAAGGATTAAAGAAGAATTACAAGAACGATTCATGGATGAATCTTGATAAAACTACTTCAATGGCGTTAGAAACGGCCGTCTTTGAGTTTTTATGCTAGGGCACAAGTCTCCCAACTTCCCAAGAGTCAAAAAGATCCCTAAACAGTAAAAAATTGTGTTTTTATAAATGTTGATGCGCGTCGCGCGCCCCAGGTGCAGGCTTTGCGCTCCAGGCGCGTGTTGACAGTACTAAATAGCGAGAAATGCGCGCAGGGCGTGCTTCAGGCGCACAGCATCTGAGGTCTAACGTATTTTACATCTTTCTCATCTTTCGAGTCTGAATTTGGTTCTGGTGTCATCATGAACGATGTAGCTATGGATCTTAGCTTTCATTTGCATTTTGTTTGACGCTAATTGGACATCTACAACTCCAGATATGGCTGAAATACTCTGCATAGGTCATGTTGATTTCTCACCAAAATTCAGCACTGCACTAAAACAAAGTAACAACGCAAAACTACGAAAAATCTCTACTTAATTAAGCAAATAAGAACATAAATATTTCATTAAATCAAATAACTAAAATCAACAAAATATACCAAATAACTCATTAAATTAACTAATGATTAAAGGTAAATAAGACTAAAATCAATAAAAATTATGCATATGATGAAGAGTCATCACAACCCCAAACTTAATCTATTGCTTGTCCCCAAACAACAATTTATTTCAGATTTGGTGCGGTTAAAACTAACCTTAAACTCAATTTATAAAATCAAACTCAATTCTTAAAGTTTCAACTACTACAAAACATTCATCATGCTCCATGGTTGTTTTAAAAAAAAATAAGATTTGTACATCTTAGTATTCATTTATCAAATTCAACTCTCTCTTCAGACAATCTCACCAAAATTTCTCTCAAGTGTTTAGAAGGGTTATGAATTTATCACTCAAATCCTAGAACATGCATCACACTACCATAGGCTTGAAAAAAATTCTAGTTAGCAATCACAATGCAGCAAACACATACATTTTTGGAGGACTTTCGGGTTGTAATGCGGCTTAGGTAAGGGTAGGACATTTTGGGATAGTAGGCTTTACTACTTGGAGTTAGGCATATATTTCCAAATTATTCTACCTTTTTTTTTTATTTTCTTTTCATTCTGGAGATTCTCAAACATTGACAAAAGAACCAAGAAGATATTATTTATCAATATATTATTTATCATTTTTTTTTCTTTTTTCTTATTTCTTTTTCTCTTTTGTTTTGTTTTTTTGTTTTGAGAATAACCACCCCAAACTAAAAGGTTGCTATCCCATGAGCAACCCAAAACTTAGAATTTGATCAAGACAAGACAAAAATTTTCTACCTAACTCCAAGTAAGGTGCTGTAATTGAAGTAGAGTTTTTGTTTTGTAATGTGGCAAGTAACCGAAATAAAGGGGCAAGGCTCAAAGGGGCTAGCAAATGATAACATTTTCATAGGGTAGTTAGAAATGCTCAAACGACCAAATAAAATTGACTCAATGTATGCATAAATTACAAGTGATACAGGTTAGAATTAGTGCAAGTTCTGAAGGGATAACACATGTCTGGATAATCACACAACAAAGAATTTAAGTGTTTAGGCTCAAAAGTTCACAGCTAGGATAATAAGAAAGAGTATGAATTATCTAAATGATGTTAATCATGCCATTACAAAATTTATTTAGTGTTTATTTATTTATTTATTTATTTATTTTTATGCGAGTTAGACTTCAACAACCAAGCAGTAATCAACAATGCATGAATTAGTGAAACTTATCGAATTGAGCAATGATATGAGCAAAGAAATACAGTTTAAATTTCACAATGTCAAACATAAAACTTAAGAACAAATGCAAGTTGTTAATAATTCTTCATCATAGTGCACGTTTACACACAATTAGAAAGAAACACATCCAAATAACAAAAATAAGATTGCAAAAAATAAAAGTTACCTCTACCTGTGGGTTGCCTCCCACGAAGCGCTTCTTTAAAGTCATTAGCTTGACGCCTCAACTATAGTCAAGGTGGCATATATGACAGGAGGAACACATCATCCTTCTTTTTCTTTTTGTTTGGTAGAAATTCCATTAACTTAAGAAATAAAAGATGTTGTTTCCATGTCCTTCTCAATTGGACATTGATGAACAAGGCATAGATTGAATCTCAAACTATATCAATCTCTTCTTTTTTCTTTTCCTTGTTCATATTTTCCTCTTGCTTATCTTCTTCTACCACAACAATGAAATTATCTTCAATCTTCAACTTCTCCTCCATCTTCTCAAACTTAGCCACTTGCTCAAATAACCTCTCACATTGATTTTCAAATTTGTCAATTGAAACCATGTTATTCTTCATGAATTCAACCAAAACGTTCGTAACGTGAAAGTCTTTGTCATCTGATTCTTTGGATAGAATTTTAGGAGGTAGAATTTGTTCCCAATTTATCTTTTGAATGTAACACTCGATGTTTTCTGTAACTTTGAGAAAAAAATCTTCATATTCTATTAGTTCATCAAGGTCATCTGAACAATGTCCATTCTTATGTGCTTCTCCGCAAAAGTCACACCTAAGAGGCTTCCACGGAGGGATTTGAGGGTGATATTTTAAAAATGAATGGCTCAAGATTTGCCCCTCAATCATGCGACATATACCCGATATAAGACAAGTATCACACTCTTCATATAATTGTAGTAGAATATCATCATCATAATCTTCCATGCTCTACAACGCATAGTTATCTCAAACAAAGAAGAGAAAAACCACTAGACATGACATTAGCAAGTTCAACAAAATTAGAAAATAAAAGAAACTTTTTTTAAAAAAATCAAAAATCAAAAAAAAATCAAAAATTTTATTGCAGAGCAAAAAAATTTCAATTAAGTAAATAAATTAAATTCAATAGTGATATGGCAATCTCCGGCAACGGCGCCAAAAACTTGATAGCATTTCAACAAGTGTATTGAATCGTTACAAGTAAAAATAAAACGTTAGTACCGAGTGTCGAACTCAAGGATTGCGTTTTACTATTGAATTATATTTAATTACTAAAATTGATCAAAAAGTTCCCAAGCTGATTAAAATGATATTTGAAATTAACAACAGTAATAAAATTGATCTTTGGTGTCTAATTTGATCCTAGTTAATGAATTCCTTTATTGAATTGTTACCGAATTCTCTTTATCATTCTTGCCCTAATGTCTTAGTGACAGAACCTTTAATTCCAAAGTAACCCCTAATTCCTTAGTGGATTTAAGATTAAAATTAAGCATTACCGTATAGAAATTCTCTTGTAAATTATTGCTTTGCAACTAATTTAATTGGTTTCATGACCTGCATCTATCCCTAGACTACAAATTCATGAATTTCTCATCTCAAGCATTCGTAAAGTCTACTTCCGTTTCAAAATACAAATCGTAGAACATTTTAATGTTGATCAAGCAATAAAAAGCATTAAGCACAGAGATGAGAAAAACAATTCAATAAACTCATTCATATAACTAGAAATCAAATCAGAAAAATAAGGGTTTCATCTGGTTACACTCATCCCTAACAAATAGAGTTTAGTTACTCATGACAAAGATACAAAAGATAGGGATTAAAGAAGAATTACAAGAATGATTCATGGATGAATCTTGATAAAACGACTTCAATGGCGTTAGAAACGGCCGTCTTTGAGTTTCTATACTATGGCACAAGTCTCCCAACTTCCCAAGAGTCAAAAAGATCCCTAAATAGTAAAAAATTGCGTTTTTATAAATGCTGATGCGGGTCGCGCGCCCCGGTGCAGGCTTTGCGCTCCAGGCGCGTGTTGACAGTACTAAATAGCGGGAAATGTGCTTCAGGCGCGCAGGGCGCGCTCCAGGCGCACTGCATCTGAGGTCTGACGTATTTTGCATGTTTCTCATCTTTTGAGTCTGAACTTGGTTATGGTGTCTTCAGGAAAGTTGTAGCTGTGGAGCTTAGCTTTCATTTGCATTTGGTTTGACTCTAATTGGACATCTACAACTCTAGATATGGCTGAAATACTCTGCATAGGTCATGTTGATTTCTCACCAAAATTCAGCACTGCACTAAAACAAAGTAACAACGCAAAACTACGAAAAATCTCTACTTAATTAAGCAAATAAGAACATAAATATTTCATTAAATCAAATAACTAAAATCAACAAAATATATCAAATAACTCATTAAATTAACTAATGATTAAAGGTAAATAATACTAAAATCAATAAAAATTATGCATACGATGAAGAGTCATCACACCCAAATTGAATCATTCTTCCTCTACGTCTTGGGCAATCCTATGATGAAATCCATAGAAATACTATCCCATTTCCATTTCGGTACGTCTAAGGGCTGCAACATTCCTGCGGGTCTCTGATGTTCTACTTTAGCTTTCTGGCATGCCAGGCAAGTTGTCACAAAGTCGACCACCCGTTTCTTCGTTCCGGGCCACCAATAGTTTTGCTTCAAATCTTTGTACATCTTGGTCACTCCCGGATGAAAACTCAGTCTACTCTTGTGTGCCTCCTCAAGAATAGTCTCTTTTATCTTGTCCACTGTCGGGATGCCAATATGCCTATTGCAGCGTAAAATATTGTCTGGCCCAACTTTGAATCTGGTGCCTTCCTTTGCACAATCAATTGCCTCTTCTGCTGAAGTAGTTCGTCGTCAAATTGATGTTCCTAAATGTCCTCAATTAACCCATTAGAGAGGGTTAGCATGCTGAATTTTAATTCTCCTGGTGAAAACTCCACATTCAAGTTCAGATCACGAAAACTCTCTAGTAATTCTTGTTCTTTTACCATTAATGATGATACAAGTATATTTTGTCTACTTGAGGCATCCGCAACCACATTGGCCTTTCCTGGGTGATATTGCAATCTAAAGTCGTAATCCTTCAAGGTTTCCATCCACCTTCTTTGCCTCATATTGAGCTCTTTCTGATCGAACAAGTATTGTAAACTCTTATGGTCACTAAAAATCGTAAATGTACTTCCATATAAGTGATGTCTCCAAATTTTTAGGGAAAACATTATCGCAGCCAGTTCCAAATCATGTGTGGGATAGTTTCTTTCATGTGTTTTTAGTTGTCGTGACGCATAGGCTACTGCCTTCTTATTTTGCATGAGGACACTCCCCAATCCTGGATGAGAGGCATCACAATAAACTTCGTAGGGTTCATTTGGTTGTGGCAAAGTTAGTACAGGAGAGGTCATCAAACATTCCTTTAATAATCTAAAACTCGCCTCACACTCTTCTGTCCATGCAAACAGTTGATCCTTCCTTGTAACTCGAGTCAGTGGGGAAACAATCTTAGCAAAACCTTTAATAAATCTCCGATAATAGCCAGCTAATCCAACGATGTGACACCCTAAATCCCAAATAATATATATATATATATATATAATAATAATTTATATCATATTCCTATAATATTTGCAGCGGATAAATAAAATTATATTTTCAAGAAAATAAAAACTTTTGTAACTAATTTAGAATATCACGTTTCTCAAAGTACACATGCAACAATTCAAATTTTATTATTCAAATAAAACAATTTAATCTCAATGAACTTGATTTAAGTATAATTACTTGATTTAAAAACACTTACTAGTACTTCTAAGGTTTTCATACAAAAATTTGATTCAAATTAAATAAGTGAAATACAAATTAAAACCCTTATTCCCGGTATCACCTATCAGAGCAGGGTTCCTCCCAAACTTGAAATTCAAGACTCAATAACATGTAATAACTGCGATTTCGCAAACGCATGGCCCAGCCAGTCAAACACAAACAACGAAGGAGGTGAGTTATGAAATCATGTTAATAGTATAATATGAGTAAGAAGAACACGCAAACAATCATAATAGAACCGTATCATAATCACTTTACGATATATCAAAATATTTAATTAAATAGTATCATACTATAACATCAAAGTCACTCAAGTAAAATAATCATCTCATTATAATATGCATCAAATCATCTAATTAATATTACCTTTGAAACACATCAATCACAACAAAACAATCACAAGGAAATGCAATGCTATGCATGAGCTTAGACTCTACTTTACAATGTGGTACCATTCTAACTCTGAAGTTCTTGGTTAGGAGGCCATGATACTATGCCACCATACCGGTGGACGGACAATTCAAATTGGCCCTGTCCTCATAGATCCCCTCAACTCAACCCGAGACACATATACGCGGCAGTCGAGGTAAATGTGTGTTGTATGGTAGCTCCCGACATTTGGAGTGTTACCTCCAAGTCACCTAGGAATTCCCCACCGGAATACCTCCAAGGTCTAACAATCTTGCCTTAAGGCTCGACAGCAGACCGCCATGATCAGGCTCATTCAGTTGTACTTCCCAAGAATCACTAGGCTTGTCATGCCCTACCTATATGATGACAAAATAATCTTCACTTCACAATTCACAATATTTATTTTATCCCCCCGTTAGCTTAGACTACTCCATTAAGAGCACCATATTTAAGAATCATCACTATCTCATCAAGTATGGGGTACTTCAATATTTTCATCACAATTTTATAATATCATTAATCATAAATAATCATGATCATCGTATAAACTCATCACAATTTTATAACATCACTATCATCAATCAAAATCATCATTATCATCACGTAAGCATATATCAAACCATGCATCCATATTTTATCATCACATCACATAATTTTATCTAAGCAAACGTGTACCCATAATTTCATTCAATATCCAACATCACAATAATAACAAATATCAACTACCACACAAGTATCGAAAATTAAATCAATCAACACCTTATAAAAATTTCTATTTCACATTTTAATCTCACAATTCTCATATTTCAAATTAATCAATTTATCTCTCAAAGGGCTACTGCCGTACGTAGCAAGCCCCAGATGAATCGTTGGGAAATACGGTTTTCCCGTTCATCTCACAATATATTATACTCATGAATTCAAACGCTCTCTCACCCCTTACCTTATTTTGAAGCTTTCACACACGAATGTGATTCCACGAGCAAACAACCTTTGTTCGTTGACTCTTTGTCCTTCAATCGATCTAACTCGATAGTTTATGGGTAAACGTTAAAAATAAATTATGAGAAGATACTCTAAAAACTAAATTCGAAATTCGGTCAAGGAAAATTACCATAAATCAGAAACCCAATCAATGGATAATATAGCCACTTTTCAAACGGTCGTTTTGGCGTTGGTTTCACTCAAATCGGACTTACGGTGAAGAAGAACGGTGCAAAATAAGGATTTCTGTAAACGGAGAAATCGGGTATTTTAGGGAGAAATTCGGGTTGTTAAAAATCTGAAAATTTTTATTTAATTGAATAGATAAATGAGTAAAACAACATCTGAAATTTGGACGAAAACAGAGAAACTGTTCTGGGACAGTTATGGATCGCCGGTGTCAAACGATACGATTATTGTTGGTTTCCTCTTGATTTTAGTGGTGCTGGCCGTAAGCTTCCTTGTTTGTTCTTTTATTTTGCTTTATTAACAATTTAAAACATTTACATACATGGGTCAAGCCCATTAGACTCCTTTTAGGTTTTACTATTACTATTTTATTTTATTAAAAATAAAAAACACAATTTCATTAATAAAACATTATTAATATTTCAAAACTAATAATTTATAAAATATCTTTAAAATACATTAATAACCAAAACTCTCATATTCTAATTAATCACTATAATTACACTTATTTTCCTTCAATCAATCTAACTCGACAGTTTATGGGTAAACGTCAAAAATAAATTATGAGGAGATATTCTAAAAAACTAAATTCGAAAATCGGTCAAAGAAAATTACCATAAATCAAAAAATCAATCAGTGGATAATATAGCCAATTTTCACACGGTCGTTTTGGCGTTGGTTTCACTCAAATCGGACTTACGGTGAAGGAGAACGGTGCAAAATTAGGATTTCTGTAAAGGAGAAATCTGGTATTTTAGGGAGAAATTCGGGTTGTTAAAAATCTGAAAAATTGTGTGTAATTGAATCGATAAATAAGTAAAACAACAAAATAAAATTTTGACGAAAACAAAGAAACTTTTCTAAGACAGTTATAGATCGTCGGTGTCAAACTATACGATTATTGTTGGTTTCCTCTTGATTTGAGTGGTGATGGTCGTAAGCTTCCTTCCTTGTTCTTTTATTTTATTTTATTAACAATTTAAATCATTTACACACATGGGTCAAGCCCATTAGGCTTCTTTTAGGTTTTAATATTACTATTTTATTTTATAAAAAAAAAAAACAATTTCATTAATAAAATATTATTAATATTTCAAAACTAATAATTTATAAAATACTTTTAAAATACATTAATAACCAAAACACTTATATTCAAATTAATCACTATAATTATACTTATTCTTCCAAATAATTACATTGAATTACTACGTTAGAAAATATTTAAAATTACAAAATAAATAAATATAACATCAGCACTTTATATTAATTACTATTTTAAAATAAATAAATATAAAATTATAATGCCTTAACAAGTTTATAAAAATAAAGAAAATAAAACACAATAGTACCACTATCTCAAGATAATTATTTATAAAATGAATAATTAAAATTAAATAAATATAGTTAAGTACCCATTTAATATTAGTTAAACGCATAAAAGAATGTTATTTTAATTGGGTGAACGTTTATACACGTAAAATGACATACAATCTTATTCTTCAAAATATTACACTAAAATACTATTATTTTTAGAAAAATATGTAAAATAGTAAAATAAAATATTTATTATTTATATTGCTCATTAAATATAATATCTATCAAACCAACACATCATAGAAAGCATCCTTATAACAAAAATTACTCACAAAATTTATCAACATATATTATAAAATAATTTTAACATCAAATTAATTATTTAAAATTCTATTTAATTAATAAAATAGTTTATTATCAAATTTAGGGTGTTATAAACGAAGCTTTTAATGTCTGTAACAGTCCTTGGCCGCTTCCAATCTACAACGGCCTTTACCTTTGCTGGGTCGACAGCAATTTCTTCATTCGAGATCACATGCCCTTGAAAATTAACTTCCTCCAACCAAATTTCACACTTCGCTTGGTTGGCAAACAATTGTTTCTCTCGCAACACTGATAGAACTTGTCGTAATTGCTCCTCATGCTCTTCTCGACTTTTAGAATAGATGAGAATGTCATCTATAATGGGTGGAAGATACGATTCATGTAATCCATAAATATTGTGGATGCATTAGTCACTCCGAATGTCATTACAAGGTACTCATAATGTCCGTAACGAGTTCGAAATGCAGTCTTGGGAATGTCTTCTGCCTTAACTCGTATTTGGTGATACCCAGATTTCAAATCTATCTTAGAGAACACTACAGCCCCTCGAAGTTGATCCATAAGGTCATCGATGCGCGGCAATGGATATCAATTCTTGATAGTGGCCTTGTTGAGTTGTCTGTAATCTACACAAAGTCGTGAACATTCGTCCTTCTTCCTCACTAACAAGACAAGAGCTCCCCACGGTGAAACACTCGGTCGAATAAATTGTTTTGACATTAATTCTTCCAATTGTCATTTAAGTTCAATTAGTTCAGAAGGCGACATCCGATAGGGTACAATTGAGATAGGTCAAGTACCTGGGTGTAAGTCAATAGAAAATTCAGTCTCTCGCACTAGTGGTAGTCCTGGTATATCAGTCAGAAACACATCAGAGAAATCTTTAACCACTAGTACATCCTCTATCTTGGCATCATGAGTAACTTCCATACTAGCTAAGGACACAATCTCCATATCTCCATCCTTGAGAGAAACCTTGATTTCGTGTGCGGCAAAGAATTTAGAAAGCTCTGGGTCGGGGAAAATTATAGTCTTACGACCACAATCTAATAAAATATAATGGTATGACAGCCAATCCATACCCAGGATAACATCCATGTTCTTAAGAGGTAGACAAATGAGATTCACATTAAACTTCCTACTCAACATAACTATAGGACAATGCATACATGTCGTATTTGCAATTGAAGTCTTATCAGCAGCAATGGTAACAGACAAATCAAACAATAAGGTCGTGACATGCAATTCCAATAGCTTCAAACAGTCCATAGAGATAAATGAATGCGTTGCACCAGGGTCAAAAAGGACGTCAGAATATTACCTGAGATTTCACAATCCCCTTGGAAGGATACATTCGGACGAGATGTCCCTTGACCATTTATATTGTAAACTCATCCTTGAGTTGTTGGGCGTGTGACTTCAGTTGCATTCAGTGAGGCTTCTGCCTTTGGTTCTTTGCAATCCCTGGCTACATGTTCGGGCTTCTGGCATTTAAAACATACGTTGTCGTTAAGTGTGCACTTATTCGCAAAGTGTCTTGGGTCTCCACAACGATAACAGTATGGCTTTGATTCTGAAGTCCTCTGTCTATCATCTGAAATGGAGGTCATTGGACGATATGGTCCCTTATCTGACCCTTGAGGACGACAACATGGGTTTTGATTTGGTCTACTACGACCCTGGTTCTGATTACTTGGTCGTGTTGGTCCCCCATGGTTACTAGTACCCCCACGATTAGCCTGCGATTCTTGATAGCCTTTACTTCTTTGCACTTTTCCACTAGGGGTTGGAATCGCGTAATTCCCAGAGGTAGTACTGAATCTTGAATTTCATACTTCAATCCATCTTGGAAACGGTGACACATAAAGTCTTCATCAATGGTCTGACGAAAAAACTTGAAGTATCGCAATAAAGATTCAAAATTTGCCGCATATTCTCCCACAGTCATGCTACCCTGGCGGATCTTCAGAAAGTCATCTCCAAATTTTGTTCTAGCACTTACCAGAAAATACTTGTCCAAAAACTTCATCTGAAAAGACTCCCAGTTAATCTCTTCTTGAGCAGTTTCCATCATCAGTTTGGTGCTCCTCCACCAATATTCAGCATCACCATGTAGCAGATATGTGGCATAATTCAATTTAACTCCAAGTGGGCATCGAATCACTTCAAAGATCTTTTCCACTTCCCGTAACCACTTTGTCAGCCTTTTCAGGATCCACATCTACATGAAACTTGGGAGGGTCATGCCTACGGAAGTCTGTTAAACCTCTAGATTTGGCCGCTCTTTCTTCTCTTTCCTCCCTTCGCATTTCACGTTGATTCTGGGCAGCGATGGTCGTAGCCATTTGTACCATAGCTTGAGCCATCTCAACCATTCCCGCTTCATTAGTCCCACTAGCACTAGGAGTATGTCTTTGAGGCATCGTTCCTACAACGCTAAATTCAGTCAGTATCAAGCACTTGCCTTAAAATCAATAAAGATATTATCTAAAAGAATCATGAGTAGATGATAATGTTAACTACCCTATCCATACCAACAAATGGCACGAAGTATACTACAATTGTACTACTATTCAATGTTGGTCAGCTTACACCTAACTCACAGTCCAATCAAGATCGAACTGCTCTGATACCAAAATGTAACATCCTATTTTTTTTTTATATATATTTTTTTTATTTCGAATAAAATATATAGTTTCCCATGCAATTTCAAACAAACAAACAAATAATCCATTATTAATTTAAAAACCATCAGTATCTCCATTAGATACTTAATACTCAAATTATAAGGTTCAGAAATGTAGTAACAAAATGATAATTGGCATAGACTAGAGTTCAACTTAAATAAATTTCCTAAAGCTGACCACTACTACTCCTAAGATTAAATGAGATGTTCCATCAATTCTTCTGAAAACTTTCTCGATTGTGCAAGTAGATTAGAAATGTCATTTGTCCAAAAATAAGGGTCATCTCCAAAATACTTACCAGTAAATAATAAATAAATAAATAAAAATAAATAAAGCAGTACAATACCTACCTAATTATTGGCATTATTCTATTCAAATTGTCACGTCTATAGTAACAATTAAAAGATAACATTATAATGTTTACGTAATTAATAATATTAGTTCATCGAAACAACAACCAGGAGGTACACTGAAAATTCAAATATAATATTATGATATTTGTATAATTAATATTAATAATTAATCCATACAATATTAAAGCATCTACATCATTAATAACTAAAGGGTATAATAATCATAACAATATATCATGTTAATTCACTCAAAATGACAAGCAGGAACAAATAATGATATAATACCATTAATTCACCCGACAACCAGAAGGCACATTGAAAATACAAATATAATAATATAATATCTATTAATCCATACAGACAACCTTACAATAGAATACCACGATATCTACATCATTAATAATATTAATTCACCCAAACAATTAAGAGGTACAATAATAAAATAAGTACAATATCACATAATAATTCACCCTAAAATTACCGGCAGAATCATTCATGAGTATAATATCCACATCATTACTAACATTCATTATTAACATTGTCTTTTATTATTAACATTGTCTCATTTTACATCATTAATAACTAAGGGGTATAGTAATCATAACAATATATCATGTTAATTCACTCAAAATGACAAGCAGAAGGCACATTGAAAATACAAATATAATATTATAGTATCTATTAATCCATGCAGACAACCTTACAATAGAATACCACGATATATACATCATTAATAATGTTAATTCATCTAAACATTTAAAAGGTACAATAATAAAATAAGTACAATATCACATAATAATTCACCCCAAAATTACCAGCAGATACAAGTATACTATCCATATCATTACTAACATTCATTATTAACATTGTCATTCATTATTAACATTGTCTCATCCAAACGAACACATACAACTGTATATATATCATTAATAACATTATTTCAACCAATTATCAGGAGGTACAATGTATCATTTATCTTTATAATACACTAATCACATTTAATTCAATGCATACTCAAACAGACCTTATGACTTAATCTATATGCCAATGTACTAATTCTGGAATATCGCCTCCCCCGCAAGGGCTTAGTGGGTCCTTCCAAGCAACACCACCAACTCAAAATCCCCGCAAGGATATGTGCGCTCCAACCATTTATTGATGCTCCACCACACGACTATGAATGAATGCATGAATACGAATGTGTAAGACCCATAATTTTTAAGCATATTTTATGTATTTTAGTGTATGTTGGTATTGAACTCGGAGGCTTTTTAACCAAAGTTATTAATATTTTGGGAGTTTAAAGGACCAAAAAGTTATATTGATGCCGATTAAAATTAATCGTCGATCAATAAATTAAATTAACTGCGGTGGATCTTTTACGAAGAATTTAATGCGTAGGGGTGAAATGGTAATTTTAATAAATATCTAGACATTTGGAGATATTTGTTAAAAGTAATTAATATATATATATATATATGTTTGTGTGGAAGGAAAAAAGGAGGAAATAGAAAGAAAAGAAATATAAAGGAAGGAAAAAGGGAGAAAGTAAAAAAGAAGGAAAGAAAGAAAGCAAATCCATCTCCTTCCTCTGCCTCACGTGAAGCCAGCTTCCTTCTTTCCTCCATTGTTATCCATTTTCGTTGTTCCTTGCATCCTTTGAGTTCGAAAATTGAAACCCAAGGCTAGTGGGTGAGAAAGATCAAGTTTCCAGCTTCTTCCTTCCTCCCGGATTCGAAAACGGAGGTAGGGATTTCAAAACCGTCAAACACAAACATCCCCGTTACATCTAGATCTAAGCTTCGTTTCGTGAAGAGATAGAAGGGAAAGTTGCTCACTACCATGCTACGGTGCTAGGTAACCAACTTTCGAAGCAACGTTGTAAGCAGAGATTTTGCCGGATTTACTCGTGGTACCGTAATCGCACGTAAAAGCTAACGTGAAGGTAAGGGCTCCTTCCAAACTTCTAGTTTGCATTTAGGAACTTATCTGTGGTTGTGTGGAAAAGAATTTGTTAGGGTTGAAGTGTTGATTTGGGGAAAATGAATCTAAAGCTTTATGGGTAAAATCTTAGAGTTGGGTTTTGGTTATATTGATTAATGTTTCATGGAAAATGAATTTAAACTCATTTATGTATGATTTTGAGTAAATGAAATTTGTTGTGTTTTGAGTGGTATGTTGTGATGATTTGTGTTCATCGTATTTGTCGTGTTCATGATTAATGCTTATGAAATTTGATATGTTTAAGATTGGATTTTGTGGAGAAATGAATTGATGTGTTTTGATGTGGATTGATAATATGTTTGAGTTTGTGTTGTGTGGAATTTGAAAACCATTAGATTTAAACGAGTATTAAGAATGGGGAATCTCTTAATGTCTACGTTTACTTAATGTTATCGTGAAAACGATTTTGTGGAGAAATGAATTGTTGCGTTTTGGTGTGAATTGTGGATTGAATTTGATAATATGTTTGAGTTGTTTTGCGTGGAATTTTAAAACCATTAAATTAAATGAGTATTAAGAATGGGGAATCTCTTAATGTCTTGTTTACTTAATGTGTGTTTGTGAAAATCGTTTAAGTCAACTAGGTATTAAGAATGGGGAATCTCTTAATGTCTTGGTTACTTAATGTTGTTTTGAAAACCATTAAGTTAAACGAGTATTAAGAATGGGGAATCTCTTAATGTCTTGTTTACTTAATGTGTGTTTGTGAAAATCGTTTAAGTTAAATGAATATTAAGAATGGGGAATCTCTTAATGTCTTGTTTACTTAATGTTGGTTTTGGAAAATCGTTTAAGTTAAATGAGTATTAAGAATGGGGAATCTCTTAATGTCTTGTTTACTTAATGTTTGTTTTGGAAAATCGTTTAAGTTAAAAGAGTATTAAGAATGGGGAATCTCTTAATATTTCTGTTTACTTAATGTTTGTTTTGGAAAATCGTTTAAGTTAAAAGAGTATTAAGAATGGGGAATCTCTTAATAATTTTGTTTGCTTAATGTTTGGTGTGAAAATCGTTTAAGTTAAATGAGTATTAAAAATGGGGAATCTTTTAATATCTGCATTTGCTTAACGATTGTTGTGGATGGAGTCAGTATATGCTCATGCATTTTCCTGCTTTTTGTAAATCGTGCAGACCCATGATAGGTGGCACCTTGATAAATAGTACTTTGGCTTGTGATAGGCGGTACATTTATGATTTACGTTTTTGTAAATTGTGCAGACCCACGATAGGTGGCACCTTGTTAAATAGTACTTTGGCCTGTGATAGGCGGTACATTTACGATTTTCGTTCTTTTTAGTAAACCGTGCAGACCCGTGATAGGTGGCACCTTGGTAAACAGTACGGGCCCGTGATAGGCAGTACGTTTATGGTTTACGCTTTTTAGTAAATCGTGCAGACCCGTGATAGGTGGCACCTCAGTAAACAATATTGACCCGTGATAGGTGGTATGTTTATGATTTACATTTTTGGTAAATTGTGTTTGTCCGTGAGAGACTGCACAGGTGTTTGTCCGTGAGAGACTGCACAGGTGTTTGTTCGTGAGAGACTGCACAGGTGTTTGTCCATGAGAGACTGCACAGGTGTTTGTCCGTGAGAGACTACACCCTGGTAAACTGTGTTTGTTCGTGAGAGACTGCACATGTGTTTGTCCGTCAGAGACTACACCCTGGTAAATTGTGTTTGTCCGTGAGAGACTGCACAAGTGTTTGTCCGTGAGAGACTACACTCTGGTAAATTGTGTTTGTCCGTGAGAGACTGCACAGGTGTTTGTCCGTGAGAGACTACACCCTGGTAAATTGTGTTTGTCCGTGAGAGACTACACAAGTGTTTGTTCGTGAGAGACTACACCCTGGTAAATTGTGTTTGTCCGTGAGAGATTGCACAGGTGTTGTCCGTGAGAGACTACACCCTGGTAAATGGTGATTTGTTGGTTCATCTTGTCTGTGTGGGTATTGTGTTATAAGTGCTAAGTGTTATGTTTGGAATTGTGTGAAAGCATGTTTGATTGCAAAACTATTTCGAAACTCATGATGTTGTAGTGATTGTGTTATAAGTGTTAAGTGTTATGATTTGAAATTGTGTGATAGCATGTTGATTGCAAAACTATTTCGAAGTTCATGATGTTGTAGTGATTGTGTTGAAATTGTTAAGTGTTAAGATTTGGAGTTGTGTATGAATGTGATTGAGTTAGTTTATGAATTTTTGGAAGAATATGCAGGGAAATGATTTCCCCAATCGATTTGATGAGTTACAGGGGCTTCGCAAATTTGACAAAATCGATTTACCCAATCAATTTTGTAATCTGTTTTTCAAAATCATTTAAGAAATCGATTGGGCCAATCGATTTGGCCAAGACAGGAACTCAGCCAAATTGACAAAATCATTTTGGAAATCGATTGGCTTTAACACAGGAGCTCAGTTCTTCATTCAATCGATTTCCCCAATCGATTGATTTAAGCCCAGAGTTCAGTTTTCACTAAAAACCTTCAAGAAATCGATTTTCCCAATCGATTGGCTCATTATAAATTCTCATTTTGATTTAGATAATCGATTGCTCAATTGATTTATCAATGTTTTGGTCAGTTATGTATTACTTGATGGATTGAGAACTTTATTTTGATTTCATTTTTATTTGGCAAGTATGACATGAACTTTTAGCATATGGAAAATCCTTTTAAGGTGCATGCTTAGTGGAAAGGGTATTTTGTGCATTTAAAAACTTAAATGTTATGTGTTAGTTCTTAATTTCGGTTGGTGACCATTTACAACTATTATGGAAATCTGGGCTTTGCCCTCATATGAGAGTCAGGACAATCCTACCGGTTCATACCCTGTGGATGGGGATGTAGATGGGAATGCTTTACGGGAGCTACGTTAGGAGAATATCACGGGGCGCGTGGAGATCACTCAGGGTGTTTATTTTGTTTTGTAGAATGATCAGATTAGGTTGACATAGAGGGAACAAATGTCTTTCTTTTGAATTGTGTTTATTTTAAACTGGAAGACTGTACCTATACTAAAATTGTCAGCATGACATGTTATTCTCGATGAGTTACATGTACCACTTTTTGATATGTAAATATTTTGGATTCATATTTCGAGAAACTTTTCCGCTGTTTGTGAAATTTAATGACTTAATTATTATTTCTCTGTTTTATTTTAATTTCTTTAAAAAAAAAATACACCCTCGCTTTGAAAAACGAGGTGTTACAGAATGCATGAATGTGGACCCTTTAATAAATCATTCATATAATGTGATACTAACTTATTAATGATATTTCACATATGACATTTATTATTCACACCTTGAATATGTTCAATACAACCATTATAACAACGTATCACATTACATTTATTTCTTACACTTTGAATATATTCAACAAAACTATTATAACAACATATCACATAATATTTATTTTCCATACTTTGAATATGTTCAACATAACCATGAATATAACATGTCACACATATTTGTTTTCCAAAATTTGATAAAAGCATTTCAACATAGTATATATTTAATCTCACAATCTCTAAAATAAATAAAATCATACATTCTAAAATAAATACAATCATATATTCCAAAATAAATACAATCATACGTATAAATATATAATTGGAGTGATGCTCTTACCGATATGAGTGCCGTTATTAAAATTCTCACGCAGCGGTCATTGCTCCAATTGTGCTACCTTTGATGGGATGAATCACTAACTCCTTGAATTACTTCCTTTTTCTCTCTTAAACTCTTTTTTCTATCTAGCAGAGCGATTTTGGATCCCGGACGTCCGTTTTATTTTTTCCTTTTTATCAGTAGAAATGGAGAACGTTAAGCCAGGAGTGGGGAAGAGTGGGGAAGTTAAGCCGAAAGTGGGTAACGTGGCATTTCCACTTAAGCCATTTATTTTTAACGGGTTGTCAAATGGTGCTTTTATTATCATTATTATTATTATTATTATTATTATTATTATGATTATTATTATTATTATTGCTAAAAATTAAAATAATATCATCAACGATTATCTCCACTCCTAATAAGGTATACATTTCCAAATTATAATATCATTTTTATTTTTCTTCACCTTTTCATTCTGGAGATTCTCAAATATTGACAAAAGAACCAAGAAGATATTATTTACCAAAGTACACAAATTGGTTTTTTTTTCTTTTCTTTTCTTTTCTTTTTCTTTTTCTTTTTGTGAGAATCACCACCCCAAACTTAAAAGGTTGATATCACTTGAGCAACCCCAAACTTAGAACTTTATCAAGACAAAAAACATTTTTTCCTACCTAACTCCAAGTAAGGTGATTCAATTAAAGTCAAATATTTGGCTTGTAATGTAGCTAGTAACCGAAATAAAAGGGCAAGGATCAAAGGGGCAAGCAACGGGTAAAATTTTCATAGGGTAGTTAGAATGGCTTAAGCGACCAAACAAAATTGCCTTAGTGTATGCATCAATTACAAGTGATGCAAGTCAGAATTAGTGCAAGTTCTGAAGGGATAACACATGTCTGGATAATCACACCACAAAGAATTAAAAATGTTTAGGCCCAAAAGTTCACAACTAGGATAATAAGAAAGAGTATGAACTATCTAAATAATGTCAAACATGCTACTACAAGATTTATTTAATGGCAAGTGAGACTTCGACAACCAAGGAGTAATCAACAATGCATGCATTAGTGAAACTTATCGAATTGACAAATGATATGAGCAACGAAATAGAGTTTAAATTTCAAAATCCCAAACAAAAAACTTAAGACCAAATGCAAGTTGTTAATAATTCTTCATCATAGTGCACGTTTACACACAATTAGAAAGAAACAAATTCAAATAAAAAAAATAAGATTGCAAAAAATAAAAGTTACCTCTACCTGTGAGTTGCCTCCCATGAAGCACTTCTTTAAAGCCAGTAGCTTGATGCCTCAACCATTGTCAAGGTGGCATATATGACAGGAAGAACACATCATCCTTCTTTTTCTTTTTGTTTGGTAGAAATTCCATGAACTGCAAAAAATAAAAGATGTTGCTTCCATGTCCTTCTCAATTGGACATTGATGAATAAGGCATAGATTGAATCTCGAACTTTATCAATCTCTTCTTTTTTCTTTTCCTCGTTCTTCTTTCCGTCTTGCTTATCTTCTTCTACCACAACAAAAAAATTATCTTCAATCCTCAACTTCTCCTTCATCTTCTCAAACTTAGCCACTTATTCAAATAACCTCTCACATCGATTTTCAAATATTTTAATTGAAACCATGTTATTCTTCATGAATTCAACCAAAACATTTGTAACGTGAAAGTCTTTGTCATATGATTCTTTGGACAGAATTTTAGGAGGTAGAATTTGTTCCCAATTTATCTTTTTAATGTAACACTCATCGTTTTCTGCAGCTTTGACCAAAAAATCTTCATATTCTACTAGTTCGGCAAGGTCATTAGAACAATTTCCATTCTTATGTGCTTCTCCGCAAAAGTCACACCTAAGAGGCTGCATCGTAGGGATCTGAGGGAGATATTTTAAAAATGTATAGCTCAAGATTTGCCCCCTCAATCATGCGATATATACCCAATATAAAATAAGTATCACACTCTTCATATAATTGTAGTAGAATATCATCATTATAATCTTCCATGCTCTACAGCGAATAGTTATCTCAAATAAAGAAGAGACAAACCACTAGACATGACATTAGCAAGTTCAACAAATAAAAAAAAAATAAAAGAATTTTTTTTTCAAAAAATAAAACAAAATAAAATAAAAAAATTTATTGCAAAGCAAAAAATTTCAATTAAGTAAATAAATTAAATTCAATGGTGATATGGCAATACCTGGAAACGGCGCCAAAAACTTGATAGCGTTTCAACAAGTGTACTGAATTGTTGCAAGTAATAATAAAATGATAGTACCGAGTGTCGAACTCAAGGATTGCGTTTTACTATTGAATCATATTTAATTACTAAAATTGAACAAAAACTTTCCAAATTGATTGAAATAATATTTAAAATTAACAATGGTAATAAAATTGATCCTTTATAATGAGAAAAATGTCACGGATGAGTTTCACTTCGAAACCAACCTTGGTGCCTAATTTGATCCTAGTTACTGAATTCCTTTATTGAATTTTTACCGAATTCCCTTTACTATTCTTGCTCTAATGTCTTAGTGACAGAACCTTTAATTCCAAAGTAACCCCTAATTCCTTAGTAGATTTCAGAGAAAATTAAGCATTACCGTATAGGAATCCTCTTTATAAACTATTGTCTATGCAACTAATTTAATTGGTTTCATGACCTACATCTATCCCTAGACTACAAATTCATGAATTTTTCATCTCAAGCATTCGTAAAGTCCACTCCCGTTTCAAAATACGAATCGTAGAACGTTAATATTGATCAAGCAATAAAAAGCATTAAGCACAAAGATGAGAAAAATAATTCAATAAAGTCATTCATATAAATAGAAATCAAATTAGAAAAAATAAGAGTTTCATCTTGTTACACTCATCCCTAACAATTAGTGTTTAGCTACTCAAGACAAAGATATAAAAGATAGAGATTAGAGAAGAATTACAAAAAAAATTCATGAATGATTCTTGATTAAACTGCTCCAATGGTGTTAGAAACGATCATCTTTGAGTTTCTACGTTAGGGCACAAGTCTCCCCACTTCCCAATAGTCAAAAAGATCCCTAGAAAGTAAAAAAAATATGCATTTTAATGAACGTTGATGCGTGTCGCACGCCCCAGGCACAGGATTTGCACCTTGGGCGCGCCTGGACAGAGTCACTGGTCCTGAAATGCACCCCAGGCGCGACAGTTGCACTTCAGGTGCACAACTTCTTATGGTTGACGTTTTCTACATTTTCGCCTCTTTATATTATGAGTTGGGTACCAATGTCTTCATGAAAGTTGTAGCTATGGATCTTAGATTTCATTTGAACTTGGTTTGACTCCAATTGGACTTCTACAACTCCAGGTACGGCAGAAATACTCCACATAGATCATGTTGATTTCTCACCAAAATTCAGCACTGTACTAAAACAAAGTAACAACGCAAAACTCCAAAAAATCTCTACTTAATCAAGAAAATAAGAACATAAATATTTCATTAAATCAACGAAATAAAATTAACAAAATATATCAAATGAATGCTTAAATTAACTAATGAGTAAAAGATAAATAAGGCTAAAAACAATTAAAAAAAAATATGCATATGATGAAGTGTCATCATGCATTCATCTTTGTTGAAGGCTATTTTGTATCCTTTGTCGTAAAGTTGGCTGATGCTTATGAGATTGAGTTTTAAACCTTCAACATATAAAATATCTTCAATCGAAGGAGATGGGGATGTACCAACTTTTTGAATGCCTAAAATGTTTCCTTTGTTGTTGTCTCCATAGACCACATAGCCTTTTGATTCAAGAGTTAAAGCTGAAAATTTTGTTTTATCACCCGTCATATGTTTAGAGCATCAACTATCCAAGTACCACATATTTGAGTTACTTTGCATGCATATCTACAAAATTAAAATCAAGTTTTATTAGGTACCCAATGTGCTTTGGGTCCTTGATGGTTAGTACCTTTCTTTATCCACACATAATGCCCTTTTGGAACACTAAAGTTTCCAACGTAACAGGCATTAGGTGTGTGACCATTAAGACCACAATAAGAACAAGTAGAAGTAAATTAAAATTTTATGAGATTTCTTTTAAATAATTTTCTTTTTATAATGATGATCTTTTTGCATAATTATAACCTTTTTTTGATTGAATTAGTTACTCGCTTTGACAAAAATGGTTTTATTCAAGCTTGGTTTATCAAATTTTGAGTATCCAAGACCGCTTTTGTCATTTGAGTATCTTTGCATATTTAAAACGTTTTCCAATCCCATTTGTCCCTTTCCGTATCGCTCAATTACTCTATTTAATTGAACAAATTTGAAAGAGAGACAATCACACTTATTACATGTAAAATTATGTTTTAGTTTTTCAGAGTCCTTCTCCATAGTGTCAACTTTTTCTTGAAGAGTTGAAATTTGTTTCTTTTGGATTGACACTAATTTGAACAGATTTTTATATTCGATAAGTAGTTCTTTAATGGCATTTTGAACATCATTATAGACGATAATTAATTCACTATTAGTTTTATTATGATGAGATGAGTTTATGTTACTAACCTCTTCTTCGTCATCCGATTGATGCGATGCCATTAATGCAACATTCGCGCATTCGTCACTTTCTGTTTCCAAAGATGAACTCACTTCGTTGTCTTCCCATGCTATGTATGCCTTCTTGAAGTGTTTCTTTTTTATGGTATTTTTCTTGATAATATTTGGACATTCTACCTTAATGTGTCCTTGCTTACCACATTCAAAGCAAGTGAAGTTTTCGCTTGAGGTAGAACTATCCTTCTTTCTGAAACTTTTCTTTTTGAATGTTTTATCGTTTTTAAGAAACTTACCAAATTTCTTAATAAGGAATGTGATGTCTTCATCTGAATTTTTGTCCTTGATTTGTTCTTTTGATTCGGCCTTTAAAGCAATGTTTTTAGTCTTTTTTTCTTGACTTTCATTTTGTTATAACCTTCCAAGTTCGATTGTGTGTTGTTGAAGTTTTTCGAACAATGCAGAAAGAAACATTTTGAATAGGCTTTTCTTTTTGGAGATTGCTGTCACTTTTGGTTGTCAGGCCCTCGTTAATGATCTTAATACTTTTAGATTTAATTCATCGTTGTTGAAGATTTTTCCAAGTGCCGACAAGTGATTGGTTAAGTGGAAGAACCTTTTATGTAAGTCTAAGATAGACTCTCCAGGCAGCATTCGAAATAATTCGTATTCTTGAGATAATGTATTGAGTTTAGATCTTTTTACCTCAATAGTCCCTTCATGAGTTACTTCAAGCATATCCCATATTTCTTTGGCCGTTTTGCAGTGAGGTACACGAAAGAATTCATCCATTCCAAGTGCTAATTGTAGCATATTTTTAGCCTTCTTATCGAACATCACTTTTCTTTTTTCATCGTTAGTCCATGACATTTCTATATTTGTTTATTCTTTATTGTTGATGACCGTTTTTGGAATGTAAGGACCATTTTCTACTGCATCCCATATGTCATCTCCTTGTGCTTCAATATACGCTTGCATACGTATCTTCCAAAATTCATAGTGTTCTCCAACGAAGCATGGTGGTTTGTTGTTACTACCACCATCTCTGAAAACAGGTTGTGCAGAAGCCATGAGTAATGATCGAGGAGTAAGTTACTTAAACCTGCTCTGATTCCAATTGTAAGAACAAAGGTGCATCTAAGAGGGGGTGAATTAGATGTTAGGAAATTTTCTTATTTTCAGAGGTTTAGTGATCGATTTTAATTTCTTTGGACAGTGTAGGGCAATGAGTAAATGGAAGTAAATTAATGAACACAGTAATTTTATCCTGGTTCTCTTTATGACCAAGGGTACATCCAGTCCTCTTGCACACTATAAGAGATTTTTCCACTATTGTCAGAAAATGTACAAATCCCACACTAGGATCTCTGCTACAAACTTCTAACAAAAACTTCTAAGATAGCACACCACTATCTTAGATTAGACTACATTAAGAAGGTACTACTTTCTTTTACAAACAATGTAATTTGATTTGGAATAAGAATAAGAATGGTATAATGATTTTAATCCAATATTATTTCAAGTGTACTTTGAGAACCTTTCTCAATGATATGAAAACGTAATGCAAGTACTTGACATAAGAAAAATAACTTTGAGAAAAAAATCAGAAAGATTAAGAGGTTCCAAATATGATTCTAGTTTGTTTAAATAAGTTTTATAAATTTCCTGGAATTATACACGGAACAACTGCACCATAATTGCTTGAAGTAAATGGAAAAGTTAAAAAAAATTAAAAAAAAAAATAATAATAATAATAATAATAATAATAATAATAATAATAATAATATAACTCTTATTGAACTAGTTGTTGCTAGTACACTCAGTGTTGCATCTCATTGGTATGCGGAAAATATATTGTTTATTTACTATGTTTTGAATAGAGTTCCTAAAGCAAAAAACAAAACATCTCCTTATGAGATAATGAACAAAAGACAATCAAATTTGTCTTATTTTCAAATATGGGGTGGTTTGGCTTACATCAGAATCCTTGATCCCGAGCGAATTAAACTCTCCAATAGAGCCTATGAATGAGAATTTATTGGGTATACGGTAAAGAACAAAGCATATAGGTTTTATGACCTAAATGCAAAAGTGATCATAGAGTCAAATGATGTTGACTTCTACGAAAATAAATTCCCTTTCAAATGGAGAAATATTGGGGGCAGTGAATCAAGTCATGTTCCTGTAACTAAAAGCAACAAATAAGGCGAAATAGAAACTCGAAGAAGTATGAAAGTATGAATTGCTAAAAAAAAACTGGACCCGACTATGTGGCCTATATTTTAAAAAAGGATCCTACAAATCTTTAAGAAGCTTTTGTCATCTTTGGATGCAGATTTATTGCAAGAAGCAATAAACGATGAAATGGATTCTCTAGAGTCTAACATGATCTGATATTTAGTAGACTTGTCTCTTGGTTGCAAACCTATAGGTTGTAAATGGATCTTGAAAAAGAAACTAAAACCTGATGGAACTATTGATAAATACCAGACACGCCTTGTAGTCAAAGGTTTTAGACAAAGAGAAAATATAGATTTCTTCGACACTTTTTCATCAGTCACTAGAATAGCCTCCATTAGGATGTTTATATCACTTGCGGCTATTCATAACCTGGTGATATACCAGATGGATGTTAAAACAACTTTTTTAAATGGTGACCTGAAAGAAGAAATCTATATGGAACAACTTGAAGGTTTTGTAATTCAAAGACAAGAATACAAGGTATGTAAGTTAGATAAATCATTGTATGATCTTAAACAAGCTCCTAACATATGGCAGGAATAGTTTAATAACTTCATTACATCGAATGAGTTTAAAAGTGAATGAAAGGGACAAATCTATTTACTACAAGTCTTGAAAATGGCATTTACACTATCATATGTCTCTACGTAGACGACTTACTCATATTTGGTTCAAACATTCATGCTCTAAAAATTATGAAATCATTCTTGTGTAATAACTTTGATATGAAAGATCTCGGAGAAGTGAATGTAATCCTTGAAATCAAGATTACTAGGTCAGAAAATGGAATTTCTTTAGATCAGTCTCTTTATGTTGTAACAATCCTAAAGAGATATAAATACTTTGATTGTAAACCTGTTTGCACACCATATGATCTAAGTGTGAAACTTTTCAAGAACTGGTTAAGGTGTTAGACAAACGGAATATGTAAGTGTAACACCCCGTTTTTCAAAGCGAGGGTGTATTTTTTTTTTCAAAAGAAATTAAAATAAAACAGAGAAATAAATGAGGTAATACATTTGGATAAATAATTAAGTCATTATAAATTTACAAGCAGCGGAAAAAGTTCTCAAAATATGAATTCAAAATGTTTACATAACGAAAGTGGTACAGTTTTCCAGTTTAAAAATAAAAGTAACCCAAAAGAGAGACATATGTTCCTTCTGTGTCAACCTAGTCTGATCATTTTACATAACAACTAAACACCCTGAGTGATCTCCACGCGCCCCGTGAGATCCTCCTAACGTAGCTCCAATCAAGCATTCCCATCTACATTCCCATCTGTAGGGTACGAACCGGTAGGATCATCCTGGCTCTCATCTGAGGGCAAAGCCCAGATTTCCACAATAGTTGTAAAGGGTCACCAACCAAAATTAACAGTTAACACATAACATTTAAGTTTTCAAATGCACAAAATGACATTTCAACTTAGCATGCACCTTAAAAGGGTTTCCATATGCTAAAAATTCATAAACAAGGTTGAAAAATGAAGGTTTTAACAAAACAGCACTGCTGTATTCGAATACAACATCTATGTATTCGAATACAAGGCTATTTCAGCATTAAACAGCAAAACAGCATGTTTGTATTCGACTACACAGTAAGTCAATGGCAAAACAGCATGTCTGTATTCGAATACAGCTTGCTGTATTCGAATACACATCAGACAGCAGCAGAAAAACAGCAAAATTCAGCATTTTTCAACTTTTCAAAGGGTTTCGAAATCAATCAACACTTACCCACAACTTCAAACAATCAAACTTAGCAATTATAGCGCAATCACCACCACATCTTGAGTTTCGAAACAATTTTGAAATCAATCACACTTACACACAACTCCAAAACAAAACACTTAGCGATTATAACACAATTACCACGACATCTTAAGTTTCAAAATGGTTTTGCAATCAATCATGATATCACACAATTCCAAAATAAAACACTTAGCACTTATAACGTAATCGCTACAACATCATGAGTTTCGAAATAGTATTGCAATCAAACATGCTATCACCAACTTCCAAAACATAACGCTTAACACTTATAACACAATACTACATCATCATGAGTTTCAAAATGGTATTGCAATTAACATGTTATCACCAAATTCCAAAACATAACATTTAACACTATAACACAATACCCACACGAACAAAAAGAACCAACAATTCACAATTTATCAAGGTGTAGTCTCTCACGGACAAACACAATTCACCAAGAAACGTAAGTCGTAAACGTACCACCTATCACGGGTCAGTACTGTTTACCGAGGTGCCACCTATCACGGGTCAGCACAACTTACCAAACGTAAATCGTAAACGTACCACCTATCACGGGTCAGTATTGTTTACCGAGGTGCCACCTATCACGGGTCAACACAATTTACCAAACAAAAAAGCGTAAGTCGTAAGGGTACCACCTATCACGGGTCAGCACTGCTTACCGAGGTGCCACCTATCACGGGTCAGCACAACTTACCAAATGTAAATCGTAAACGTACCACCTATCCCGAGTCAGTACTGTTTACCGAGGTGCCACCTATCACGCGTCAGCACAATTTACCAAACGAAAAAGCGTAAGTCGTAAGGGTACCACCTATCACGGGTCAGCACTGCTTACCGAGGTGCCACCTATCACGGGTCAGCACAACTTACCAAACGTAAATCGTAAACGTACCACCTATCCCGGGTCAGTACTGTTTACCGAGGTGCCACCTATCACGGGTCAACACGATTAAGTAAATAAGTCTTAACGCCCAGTTAACTTAAACAATTTTCAAAACAACATTAAGTAAATAAGTCTTTAAGAGGTTCCCCATTCTTAATACTTATTTAACTTAAACGATTTTCAAAACAAATATTAAGTAAACGAGATATTAAGAGATTCCCCATTCTTAATTCTCATTTAACTTAAACGATTTTCCAAAAACAAACATTAAGTGAACGAGACATTAAGAGATTCCCCATTCTTAACGCTCAGTTAACTTAAACGATTTTCAACAACATTAAGTAACTAAGACATTAAGAGATTCCCCATTCTTAACGCTCAGTTAACTTAAACGATTTTTCACAAACTCACATTAAGTAAACAAGACATTAAGAGATTCCCCATCCTTAATACTCGTTTAACTTAATGGTTTTCAAACTCCACACAAAACCAACTTTCACATTCAATCCAGAATTCACTCCAAAACATTTTCCACACAAAACAAACTCACATATACTTTCACATTCAATCTATACTTCATTCTAAATCATTTTCCACACAAACCACATAAAACCAACTCAAACATACTTTCACATTCAGTCCATACTTCACACCAAATCATTTTCCACACAAACCACACAAAACCAACTCAAACATACTTTCACATTCAGTCCATACTTCACACCAAATCATTTTCCAAACAAACCACACAAAACCAACCCAAATTTCATCAGTTATCAATTTAGAACACGTCAAAACAACGAACACAAATCAACACAATCCATCACTCAAACACAACAAGTTTCATATACTAAAAATCATACATAAATGGGTTTAAAATTCATTCTCCATAAAACCTTACTTTAACCCTAACCAAATTCTTTTCCACACAACCACAAGTAAGTCCCTAAATGCAAACTAAAAGTTTGGAAGGAGCCCTTACCTTCACTTTAGCTTTTTTGTTCGATTTCGGTACCGTGAGCAAATCCGGTAAAAATCTCCGCTCGCAACGCCGCTTCCAAAGTTAGCTCACTAGCACCGTAGTGTAGTGGTGAGCAATTTTCCCTTCTATCACTTCTTGAAACGACGCTTAGATCTAGATGAAACGGAGAGATTTGAGTTTGAATCCTTAAAACCGTTTTTCTTCGTTTTCGAATCAATGAGGAAGAGTGAAGTTGAGAAATCATTTTCCTATCACCCACTATCAATTTCGAAATCTAAGGAAAGAAAAGAAAGCAAAAACGAGCAACAATGGAGGAAGGGAGAAAAGCAACGCACGCGAGGCAAGGGAGGAAGGAGATGGAAATTTTCTGTTTTCTCTCCTTCTCTTTTCCTTTCTTCCTTTTTCTTTCCTTTCTATTTGCTTTCTTTCAATTCCTTCCCTTCCTTTTCTATATATACATATTATATATATATATATATATATATATATATATATTAATTATAATTAACAAATATCTCAAAATCTTTAGATATTTATTAAATTACCCTTTCACCCATAACGCATTAAACTCTTCGCAAAAGATTCGCCACAGTTAATTTAATTTATTTATCGACGAGTAATACTAATCGGGCATCAAAATACATTTTGATTATATGAACTCCAAAATATTAATAACTTTGGCTAAAAAGCCCCTGAGTTCAATACCAAAATCCATTAAAATACATAAAGCATACTTTAAAATTATGGGTCTTACAGTAAGCATCATTGACAGCCTCGTGTATGCCACTGATTGTACTAGACCCAACATTGCCTACGTCGTGGGAGAGATTGACAACTGTGATGCCCATTTGTTGAGTTGCAATTCTTGGCTTTATGATTTGTTTTGGTGGCCCAGGCCAGGTTGGATTTGGTGTCTTAGTTAATGTAGGTATATGTTTTCATAAATAAAAAGATTATTAATGTGTAATGCTAATCAATGACTTCGATCCAAGAATTTAGTAATCAACTTCATTGATGTGAATGATGCTAACTTACAAATGATAATATACTAACTTACAAACCAAAAACGAACATTAAATAATATGCTTTTGTTTGGAACTGATCCAGAGACATAAATGATTACTTGATTTGATAATGTGGTCTTCTTATTTAATATTTTGGTCTTCTTATTTGATAACTTGGTTATTAACATTCAAAATGATAATGAAATCAATTCTCAAACTCATATTTGGTTACATCATATTCTTATTTTGTTAGCTTAATTGCAGTTTTGATCCCCCTATTTTAGCTGAATCGTGAAAGTAGTCCTCCCATTTTGTTTATCTTCAGTTTTGGTCCCTCAAACAGAATTTTGATCCAAAACTTGATAAAATTTCATTTTTTAAAGCCGTACTACACCATTTATGATCATAGATTTCAGGTATAATTGTTGCAAATGAGATCTTGAGGCATTGTGTGATTTAAATAAATGCAAAAAAAAAATGAAATTTCATCATGTTTTAGACCAAAATTCTGTTTGAGAGACCAAAACTGAGGAAAAACAAAATTGGAGGAAAAAATTTTGTTTATTAATATATCTAAAAGCTTATACCAAAACTAAAAAAAGGAGGAAAAATAAACTTAGCAAAATGGGTCTTTGAGTCTCCATTTGCATAAGCCCAAATAAACTACAAGAAAAACAAATGTTTGACATACGGATTTTATTTGAATGCAAGCCATATTGGATATTTTATGATATTTTAAAAGTCTATATATATATAAATAAATGAGATTTTAATTAAATTATTTTGTTAGCCTATCAATGAAAAAAATTGATGAACCTATCAGTGAAATTTTGAAAGAATGAATGTATTATATATTTATTTTTAATTGTTTTAATGTGTTACTTTGAAACATTGATTTCATATGATTGAAGAGTTTAAAGCCTTATATAAATCGTATTCATATATTGTAGTTATGACGTAGTTGACCATCGGTTACAGTTTATAAAGATACACTGTTTTTATTCATATATGAGTGTACAATGAATCGTGGTTCGGTGGTTGTATAAGCAACAGTATAATCTAGATTTTGGTTCTCAAATATTTCATCATCTTTCATAAATAATTTTGTATCATTTATCTTCTTTTAAGGGTTAACAATGATATTATTCTCATAGTTTTGTTAATTGATATTTTCTCGTAGTTTTTGTCTTAGGCGAATAAATCATTGAAGATATTTTCTAAGCCTCAGCCCTTATATTTTCATTTTATGATTTTTCTGTAATTTTTGTGGTGTATTTCATAGGTTTATGACTTGGATCGATGTACGAAATTGGAAGCGATTGAAGCTAAAAAAATAACGCAAGTCTCAAATAGACTTGCAGTTGCAATTATTTATCACTTCTACCGAACTCTGGAGGAAATAAAAGAAAATTAAATTACTATGCAATTATTGTTTCGCGTAGACAATTAAGTAATAACAACAAAATAATAAAGGGTATCTTTGAAAATAAAATAGACTCCAAAAAAAGTTGTTGTTTTTGTTATAAATTATAAATTATAGATATAGATACCTATTAAGTTATTATATTAGTTCGATAATGAGAAATATATGTACTATATTTTTTTTATGAAAAGAAAGGGTCACACCTCAAGGAAACAAAAAGAACAAAGTTAAATGAGTGATATGGAGAACTCTAAAATATTAATATTGTTGTGGTAAATAAAAAAAAAATTATTTTCTTAGTTTATGTTTTTTTAAAAAATAATTGTTATGGTTGATGATCAAGAATATATACAC
>JBBPBT010001050.1:2221106-2241677 GCA_037974875.1 Cicer bijugum
ATTAGAATATAAATATATAAAAAAAAAAAAAGTTAGATTAATTAAGTTCGATGAAGAAAAAAAAAGCTAAATTAAGTTGAACTCCCTTATTTTAAAAGTCCTAAATTCTTGCATTTCTATATTTTAGACGGTCCGATCTTAATTAAATGACTTATATCAATAAGTTTGAATTAAATATTCGTTTAATTCTCAAAATCACGATTCATAATAAGTGTGGTGTAGCATAATTAGCAATAGTATTTCCTAATTCCTAACAGGTTGAAATAAAATTACCTCAAAATGAGAATGAGAAGGACCACTATTTAAACACCAAGCTAGAATGAAAAAACTATCTATCACTATATATATCAATGCTGCAATGCGCATGATACACCATTCCATCTGTATAAAACTTTATATCTCATATTCACAATCACTTTCCAAAACGAGAAACAAATAAAAAAAGTGTTATGAGAGAATTCTAAAAAAAATAATAATGACTAAATAGCATAAGTAGAAAAACAAATGGACTTCCACTAACCTATCTATACATAACATTTAGTCATTGAAGGAAACAAATTAATGAACTTTTTTTTTTTTTAAATTTGAATTTATTTGTTATATCACTCTTCACAAAAATAATAAATTTCTTCCTTCTATAAAGTGCCAAAGTTTGCTCAGCTCTGTTTTCTAGAACGGTATGCAAGTTTTCATTTTTATTGCCAACTTTGATAAATAATTTTTAGAATATATGTCTGATTCTCTCTATTTATTATGATAAAAATTCATAGATATTTTTTGGATGAAGTAGAGTAAAAGGGGGTTAAGAAAACAGATCTATTACTGCCCTTAATTTATTTTTATTAGAAGATTAAATATATTGTAAGAGGACTTTAATTAGGTATAGTAAGAATAAGTTATTTAGAAATGCATATAAGTTTTGTCCATTCTTATATAAGATGTCTTTTAGCTTTTCTTCAATTTCTTGAAAATTTTATTTAATAATTTCAATGTTGGTATTTTCAGATAACCAAAATATGACTAACGTTACTAAGGAGTACCCTGATTTCTTCAAAGTCTTCCTTCTAGAAAAACACTATGAGAGAATGGTATTTTTCTTATTCTTAATCATTCTTCCTTAATAATCTGCAATACACTAAAACTTTTTCATATTCCTGTAATGTACACTTGCATGATATTTACAACATTGTAACACAATGTATGAATTATTAAATTTACTAACACTATGCATGAATTATTAATTTCATGAAAATAATAGGTAACTCAACTCTTAAGTAACATTGATCTTCATGTTTATTTTAATCTATTGCAGCAAATTCCAGATGCTTTTTGTGAATTTGATGTGTTTGAAAACAAGATTAATGAAGGATTTTACCCTCAGAGATCGTAGAGGAAGAGAATGGCATGTCAAAAGGCGTGCTTTTGGTGCGAAAATTTATTTTACTGATGGTTGGAAGAGATTTAGAGAAGAAAATTGTTTAGAAGAGAGTGATTTCATTGTTTTCACACATGTTGAAAACAATGTGTTCAAGTTCAAAATCCTTGAATTGGCATCAATGTGTGAGAAGATTAAGGTAATGGAAGTGGAGAACAATGTGATGGAGGAGGAGGAGGAGGAGGAGAAGGAAGATGATGGTGATGCTAATGGTGATGATGATGATGATGATGATGATGATGGTAATGATGATGGTAATGATGATGATGGTGATGATTATGATGATGTAATAATGATAGAAGATGGTGATGGTGATGATGATGATCCAGAAGAAGAAGAGAATGAAGCTGTAAAGGGAAACATTGGAAATCAACCTCAACATTTGAGAACATGCAAAGCTAGTATATTTTGACATCACACTGAAAATTTATTATTATTTTTTATATGTATTTGTGCAGGCATAATTCAGAACTTACCGTGATGATGATGAATTTGATGCTGAAATATATGTTCAAGAAGGAAATCCATATTTTGTTGCAAAACAATTTCATAACCGACCCAATGAAATAGTAACATACTATACACACTATTATTTGTTTTTTCATTTCTTTATTATATATATGCATTGTTTAACATGGGTGCATGGCTAGATAAGTAATTATTTCATTTGTGGGGGAAGGATTTAATCCATTTTGTGAGACTAAACAATAGAAGTTGCAATTTCATTTTTCATAACTTACAACGATTACATGTTCATTCTTTCATGTACTTATTATGGCATCACCCTTAACTTTTGCAGCCTATTCCAAAAAACGCAATTAAGGACTTTTGCCTTTGCTTTACAAAACATATCTCACTTGTATGTTGCCATTGCAAGGTATATATAATTCCAATCTTTACCTTCATGTTCACTTTTGTTTATATTTTGTATCTCTTGATATTCTAGTTGAATTCATCCTTTTTGTTATATCACAGGATGTTCAAAAAAGGGATATCGAGGCCTATCATTTCGTCTTGCCACAAATTAGCACAGGATATATCAAAAAGAGAGGTGAAATACGAAGCTGGAAAGATGATCGAGTACTTGTGCAAGGGTGGGAAGGTTTTTGTAGAAAGAGCAAGATCAAAGAGAATGATAGATGCATATGTGAGCTCGTGTTGCGTGAAGACAAAACAATTGAAATGTTAAGGGTGCATGTAGTTAGGAGGAGATGAATGAACCAAGGACTCATTGATTTTTATTTGTCTCATTGCATAATCATTTAGCTTGCAGTATGACAATTGTAGTTAGGAGGAAATGTGAAGACAATTGTAATGCCATTTGCTAATATTGTTGATCATAATTGAATTTGGTACACTGCTAACGTTGGGCTTAAACTCCACTTGTTTACTTTGCAACTATTTTATGTATAAATTTTAGGTATTGAGAAAGTTTGGATGTTTCATTTTCTCCTTTTGAAAATGGAAAATCACTGAGCCACTACTGTTGGAAAAATCTTTCAATTGGGAAGGAAGTCTTTTCTCCAACCCTTCTATGTTTTTTGTCTCTAGTGTAATTTATTTCCATTTTATTAACATAACCTTCTAATAATAAAACAAGGACCACCAAACTCTATAACAAGTTCATTCATAACTTTAACACTATCCCTCAGGAGCCATTGATTAACATAGCTCTACCTTAGTTTAGCATAGTTTGAACTCCATGTGTAACCAAAGTTTTACAAACAGGATTGAATAGCCTAGTTGAACCAATTGAATCAGGAATTGGTCCATTCACTAGTAGGTTTAAACTCGGCTGTACCAAAATCTAATTGAACTGAATTGAAGTTGAATCAGATCGAGACACAGTTGAAATGCAATTGGTTCAACTGGATATTATTTTTCTTCATTTTTTTGTGTTTCTATATCATGCTTGAACAAATTGAACCAAACTTAGAGATATCAGATGAATTCATCACCAATCCAATTTTTCAAACACTGCTCAATAATCAATCAGGTTCCCAAGCATCTAACTTCATTGCTTGTAAAATTAACAAGACATGTTAACTAAATTTCTCAACGCATGAGCACACTTTCTCACAGACTTGTAACAAAAGTCCTCCCTTTCAAATTAACAGGTATATTTTAGTTTGATTATACTTGGGAACATGGTGTTCATAAGTAATGTAAAACTGAAAAATAAATCAATTATATATCATGTTTTGCACTTGGACCTTGGATATTACATTCAGCAAAAGTTCCACATCTCATGCTGATATTGAACAAAATGGTCCCGTTCCAAAAGGCTTCTTGGTAGTCTCTTTCATATCCAACTACTACTACTATTCGCACAAAATTTGGATTCAATCAAGAGATAAAACCTCAGAACAGATTTATTTGCCATCTTCCAAAATAATTGCAGCAGGAATTTCCAATCAATGAGCAGCTCTCAAAAGAAGCCCATTTCTTTTGAACAATTTGCTGTATAATTCACTCAAATATACACATTGTGCCATCCACAGTGCTGAGAAGGTAACGAACAAGAAGCAACTCTGTAAACTTTCCGTTACTCGTGGATCTGTGTTGAAATGTGCTGGTTCTTTACCTTGGTTGACATACTGGAGAACAGCTTCATGATCCATCCCAAAAGCTGTGATACATTTTGGTGATAACAATTACAAATCTAATGTAAATCCAATCAGAGAAGCTTGCTAGTTCTACGTTTTGATGGCCCGCCAGGAAATAGCTTCATAATCCATCCCAACACTCTTTCCACCACCTAAAATGAGAAAAAGAGATGTCAATTCCTTTTTTCAATTAAAGTTTTTTATCCTAGTATTCTTAACAATCAATATTCACTGCTACTTTATTTTTACAGCATACACTACTTCCACCCTTGACAATGAAATGAATACTTCCACCCTTATGATATGCTTGTCTTTCAGACAACATGGTCACTTGACCAACATGAATTGTATATGTGTTACCTCGTCACCCTCATCTGCATATGGGATGTTCTCATATGTAGCACGAGAATCTGGTTGTACTGCAGAAATATTTTCGTTAACCATGTTTTGAGCAGTCAAAAGCTCTAATCTTTGTGTCTGGACCTCAAGCTTCCGGGACAACTCCTTGTTTATCTCCTTCGATCATGAAAAGAAACAGCAGATATTGTGAGGTTAGGGTACTACAGAACCAGAATAAAACAAAAGACTGGGACATAACATAAACTTAAGCAAGAAAATGTTTCCAAAACTGAACTTTCTGACAGAGTGCAAAACTGACCCACGTATCATTGGTCATATACAGTTTATTGTTACAGTTATGGGCATTAGAAAGGAAAGGAGTAAAGATTCTAGAGACTATAAATATAGGATATCTGACTAATATGGTGTGTTACAAAGCACTAAAAAGCAATTCATACAAAGATTTGATCAAGCAACTGTATGGTAAAGTTGTACAAACCCAGACCCACTATTGTAAAGTTGTGTTGAAGTTATAGGGTTGACAAAAAGGGAAGAGAATGAATAAAAAAAAAACTGAAATGTTATGATTGTTTGATATAAAATATAACGATTTGGGTTCTGAAACAAAAAGACTAAACAATGACTCCTTTTTTATACTAATAATAAATACTCCATATCCTAATTAAATGGGAAAACAAATCATGATAATAACAAAGAAACATAGAAACCAATCCTTAAGAGATAGTCTAAGATCCTCAAAAATAAAAAATAAACAACCATAGGATATAGTCTAAAGATACTTCATGATAATATGAAGATGAAAATATTTTAATATCTTCTAAGTTATAACACTCTCCCTCAAGCTAATGCTTACTAATCTTTAAATATAACCCTTAAAAGTAAAAATAATCAAATAATATCATTTGATATTGATGATTGACTGGAATGCCAGATCACATCGAAGAAAAGTTAAGACCAAATTGCAGAGCTGCAACAAAAGTTGGGGCCGAACCACAATTGGGAGAAATAAAGGGTGTCAAACAGCAACTCAACTGAGAGAAACCCAGTTCCAAACCACAACTGAGACGAAACTAATACCAAACCACAACTGAGAATATTATGTCAAACCACGACTTAGACAACCAATAAAGCTGAGACAAAACCTGAGAAAACCGCAACTGAGATAAAACTAGCACCAAACTACAACTCAGACAAAAATTACGTCAAACGACAACTTAGACATCCAGTGCAAATCACAACTGAGATAAAACCTGAGCAAAACCACAACTGAGACAAAAACTAGTACCAAACCACAACTCAGACAAAAATTCCGTCAAACCACAACTTAGACAACCAGTGAAAATCACAACTGAGATAAAACCTGAGCAAAACCGCAACTGAGACAAATTAATGCCAAACAGAAACTAAAACAAAACTAGAATCTAAATGACCGAGACAAACCTGTTCTCGAAAAGTGCAAGAACAAATAGGAAAAATCAGTGCAAAAAAGCAACTAAGAAAAAAGTGTTAAACTATAATTGGGATAAAACTAGTGTTTTCAAAGAAACAAGTCCAATCTTAGGTCAAATCAGAGAGACAAGGATAAAACCAGGGAGATCACATGAAGGATTGCACTTCAAATTCTCAAATGATTCATCACTAAGAACCCAGATCTAATCTTACTTTCAAAAAATGTGCTCGTCTTCCACGCTCTACCATTATATAAACAATATATAGCAAGTTATATACTACAGAGAATAAGACAATAAGTGTTCATTGATTCATAGAAAATATAATTTTGATTGAGTTACCTTCATCCTGGAACTCTCAGATGATTCAAATGCCAATGATTTCATCAATTCTTCTTTCTCCAATGCAAGCTACAACAAAATAGTATACAGGTGAATATTTGGGATTATCTGATGGAAGTTTCACACTACTTACATAAGACCAGTAGAAGCAGGACGGGTGAAGAAAGTAAATCTCTAAACAGTAATGAGCAATGAGAGGTGGAGTTTATATATTATTGATTGAGTTTTCAACAGACAAAATCCTACCTCGGAAATAAGTGCATTAATGTTCTCAATCACTCTCATCTGATCATGAGGAATATTAACAGGAGAAATCCTAAAAGATGAGTGAGTAGTTCCTGCGGATGATCCAGATGTTTCAGCATCACGAACACCAGCATTGTCATTGATTTCTGTGTTGGAAGAGTTTGAAGCGGGATCTTCACTTACTGCATTCCACATATGTATAAACATGACTAGACAACTATACAACTAAAAATACCCAAATAATTGGGAGAACATAACCACATATTATTTTCCAGTTAAGTCTTACGAGCTATATCAAGATCCATGGATTTAGAAAACATATAGTTAGGACAAGTACCAACAAGTTTATATTTGCTGTAAAATTCTTATATGAGACAATTTCATAAATGCCAGAAAGATGTGATACAACCAACATGGTGTGGCACATTGGCAGATACATGGGACCCTTTAGCATGTGGTCATGGATTTGATCCCTGGCCAATGCATACTTCAACGAATTAGTCTCTGACTTCTGGTTGGGAGAAATCTTGGGCAACCAAAAAATATCTTATAACAGATATTGGTTACTTACAAACAATATTTTATGTCAGAAGGTTCTGATATATATTGGTTATTTACACATGCATAGGACATTTTGGGTCTGGCAACAAGTTATCTATGAGAATATATTTTATAACTAGGTAGTTAATCCCAGATAGTAGTGCGTCGCGGCTATCCCTGGAAGTGGGATAGTGGGATAGCCCGTAACAGGATAGGCGAGATAACTACTATTTTTTGGACAAGTTACATGAATAATACTATATAAACCTATATTTGATGCAAAATTAACAAATGACTCAAACTCTGAAACATTCATAAATAGCAATAAAAATCCACAAGTCTTACTCTTAGTCAAAACATACATTGAAATACCAACAAAAGTTAAAGAAATAAAGATGTGTATTGAAGTCTTTAACACATAGTAATAAAATAACTAGATATTAAAACTCAAATGCATGTTCTAGCATAGGAATTGAAGATGAGTATCATCTTCATTAGCATATTTTTCTTCCTTTTCTTCTTGGGTGCAAGAAGATACAACAAAACAAAGAAGGAAGAAAAAATAGCAGGATCTTGCTGAGAATAAATGAGTCCGGAAACATGCTGAGTGACTTTAGCATGCAAGGTAAATATAAGTTTGATGACTCGTGAAAGAACACCTAGAACAGACAAAGTTATAACCATACTGTAGAAACAAACCTAAATCCTCGGTAGAAGTAGAACCATCTCTTTTACTTGTTTGAGTCTCTATAGACTTTACAAATCCTGAAGCCTTTCGTACTTTAGACAGCAACATCTTCTTTTCTGCATCAGTACAATGACCAAGAATAAAAATTGTTCCGAAGTTCATATATGGCTCAATTTACATAAAATTGTTTCACAATTGTGTAAGAAGAGTAGCCATTTTATTAACCTAATTTAGTTAGTCAAAGTTTAGCAGCCAATGAACAGCTAACTATGTCCCTAATATTGTATCATCATAAAAAAAGAGTAATTTTATCAAAAGAGAACAAAACAAAAACACAAGATAGCCACCAAACAAAAGAGAACAAGAAGGAAAAAAAAAAGTATACATTTCATGCAAAAAGGCGACATTCTTGTTTTGCAGAAAGAAATATTAGAGAAATTAAAGAAGTAGCTATAAAGAGAGTTATAGACATATAGATATCAGGCTTCAATAGCACAAAATTAATACAGAGCGCAAACAAGTGTTTTAATAAAATAATGAGTTAATCACCGATGAGAATTTGTGTCCAAGAACATGTAACCATTTGTCCAAAAAAAATAATGTCCAGGAACATGTGTCATAGACACTTTTATTCTATCTGCCATTTCCCTTGCTAGTTAACATCCATTCTTAATGACAGTTATTTCCTTCTTTCATAAGCATCATATAAGTAAACTGTAAAAGCCCTAGCCCTACCACTAATAGTCCACATCGAGCGGCCAATCGAAAATTACAACAACAACCTCAAATGAAATATTAAAATCTATGTGAATCCAAACTGCTGTGATAAATTAAAGTTGAAGTCTAATTACCCTCTTGAAGAGCATCGATGGTTGACTGCAAATCACGACGGTCTTTTTCGATGCTGGACATTTTCTTTCTGTAATATTTATAATAATGAGCTGTCATTTTAAAACACCCCGGTATCTTTATAGATAAACTCAGTTAGAAGAATTAACAAATGGAAGAAAATGAACAAATGACATCAAATCAAAATCTATCAGAATGAGGTGTAGCATATTTAAAGAACACAACTTTTAAAACAGATTGTGTGGACACCAATACAAAAGGAATTGTGCTAAAAATAAAGCTACTTCATGTGGATGTCTTCCTAATATAGGATTGTAGGTGAACATTCTCAAACTTATTTCATTTTACTCAATATGGATGTCTTCCTAATTCTGATTTGCACTCTGTTCAATTTTCAATTTTTCCTAACATTGTTTGAGAAAAGACAACTTGTTACGAAATTTAGTTGTCAATGACCATGCAAAAATGTCCACACAACACTCTCGAACACATTCATACTAGCACACTCTTTATTAGCGAGTAAAATTCATATGGATCCCACCATTTTGAGAATAGATTCCACCGAGGAATAGAACTCACCTAATTAAGTGTGATAAAAGTATTTTGCTTTATTATAGTGTGTATTGGCAAAAGTGTGATGTAGAATGTGTTGCTAGCAATATTCATTAGTCGTGACTGTTAGAATATTAGAAAATATCTTATAATATCTTATAGTATCTTTTATATTATATTAAAATATCTTGAGTTATTTTCTATGATCAATTTATTGTCAAGAATTAGAATAAAATTATATTTATTGAAAACTTAAATATATTGGTAATACATCAGATATATTTATACTAGATTACTAAACAACCAAATCCTATGATTACTCATATACAACTAAATCCCTACTAGTACTCCTATATAACTGAATCCCTATTAGTACTTATATATAACTAACTCCCTACTAGTACTCTTATTCAACTGAATCCCTAAACTTGTGGGATATTAAACAGAAACAGATTTTGACACTCCAACACTCCCCCTCAAGCTGGTGAATAGGTGTTCTTCATTCCCAGCTTGAATACAATTCTTTCAAAGTTGCTACTACTTAGAAGATCTACAAGGTTTTCATGGTATGGAGTGTAAATTAGGCCAAAAAGAAATCTCGAGTTGCTGCAATGAAGGCGGCAAAAAGGGCCACAATGAAGGTGGCTAAGAAATAGAAACCGCAATGAAGGCGGAACCGCAATGAAGGCGGAACCGCAATGAAGGCGGAACCGCAATGAAGGCGGCAAAAGGACCACAATGAAGGTGGCTAAGAAATAGAAACTGCAATGAAGGCGGCAAAAGGACCACAATGAAGGTGGCTAAGACATACAAACCGCAATGAAGGTAGAACCGCAATGAAGCCGGCAAAAGGACCACAATGAAGGTGGCTAAGAAATACAAACCGAAATGAAGGCGACAAATTTATGCGGAGGCAAGGGCCACAATGAAGGTGGGTGGTAGGTTTATGCCAAAGCAAATAGGTAAAAGAAAATCTCAAGTTGTTGCAATGAAGGCAACAAAAAGGGCCACAATGAAGGTGGCTAAGGTTTCATGAAAATATAAACCGCAATGAAGGCAGTAGGTTTATGCGCTTTATCCCACCTCTTAAATTTGACACATAGTGAAAGCGGTGCTTTTGAGGGCAGATGTAGCGTCGTGGATGGTTGCTATAAAGGCAGCCGGAGTTGATGGTGACAAATGATTGTATGAAGCCGAAAAATTGAAACACTGAAAAAAATGGTGCTGCCAGCGACATTTGCCACCGCCAGCAGCGGTAGTGAAGCACAAAGACAGATCACAAAATCAGAACCTGCTCTGATACCATGTCAAGAATTAGAATAAAATTATATTTATTGAAAACTTAAATATATTGGTAATACATCAGATATATTTATACTAGATTACTAAACAACCAAATCCTATGATTACTCATATATAACTAAATCCCTACTAGTACTCCTATATAACTGAATCCCTATTAGTACTTATATATAACTAACTCCCTACTAGTACTCCTATTCAACTGAATCCCTATACTTGTGGGATATTAAACAGAAACAGATTTTGACACTCCAACATTTATAATCATAGAGAATCTTAGAATATCTCTCTTTATTTTTATGATTTGTTCCTGATTTAGGATTAAGTCTATGTTTCTCTATAAATAGAGATTAGTATTGAATCTTTTGTAATGAAGTCAACATTAAACTATTATCAATAATATTCAAACCCTTATTATTTTCTCTTCTCCTTTTCTCAAAAATCCCACAACTTCAACATGGTATCAGAGCCTATTTCGATCCTCCTTGAACAATATCACCTCTATTCCGCTGCCGAGTTCCCAACAATTAGGAAATATAATTATAGTTTCTTTTTTCCAACATTCTGACACGTTTCACTCGATTTCCATTGAATTTGCTACTGTCGCCGCTGCCGCTATTTCCGGCAAATTTTTCTGCAAATAACAGTCATCTCCATATCAGGTCAAGCCTGAAAGCGCGTCGCCAAAAACCGTCACACGCGCTGCAAATCTCTCATGCGAGTAGATCTGTCGCCGCTGCCGTCTGCTACTGCCTGTCGTTGCTACTGTCCTGTCTGCTACTGCTGCCATCTGCTGTTGCTACATGTTGTCGCTGCTAGAAAAGTATTCCAACAAATTTTCTGAAACAACCATTGTCTCTTCTATTTTGGATTCATTTTCTCACTCCATTGATCGATCATGGCTTCGTTTCATTAGAGTTGTGCTGCTTCCTCTTTAGTGTTTGTCATGCAATTTAGTTCTTACTAATAGATTATAACAGTGGCTTTTATTCCCACTGACGATCATTCTGGTGGTGTCCCTTTTCCCACAGATGAATCATATTAGTGATGACTTCTTCTTCCATTGATGGTTATTTTGACGATATCTTTTATTTTCATGACTCACACTTTAGCATGACAATTTGTCCCAGATGCACTGGCCCTATCTTTGTCCCAAATGTACTGGCCTTGCCTTTCTCTCCTTGAAGCATTCCTCTCTCTCTTTGAAGCAAATTCAAGTTTAAATATTTTGAGTCTCTGATATTATTGGTTTGAAGCTTCCAAATGCAGTTTTTTAGAAGGACGGACCTTGCTTTGTTCAACTGCTTGCCATGAATTTCTCTCATGCTGATGATCATTCCGGCTATCTGGCTAGGCTATATTTATAGCAATTCTCTCCGACTTCACCTGCATCCTTGAGTTGCCTTTCCATCATTTTTAACTATTTTACGGAGCAAAACATTGTTTCTCTTGTAACAAGCTAAAACTTAGTATCTTATAATATCTTATAATATCTTATAGTAAGTTTTAGCTTGAGGGGGAGTGTTAGAATATTAGAAAATATCTTATAATATCTTATAGTATCTTTTATATTATATTAGAGTATCTTGAGTTATTTTCTATGATCAATTTATAATCATAGAGAATCTTAGAATATCTCTCTTTATTATTATGATTTGTTCCTGATTTAAGATTAAGTCTATGTTTCTCTATAAATAGAGATTAGTATTGAATCTTTTGTAATGAAGTCAACATTAAACTATTATCAATAATATTCGAACCCTTACTATTTTCTCTTCTCCTTTTCTCAAAAATTCCACAACTTCAACAGTGACCATAATATCATTGAAGAAAAAATTACATTAATGCATTAACAAAGTTTAATTATAACTCCACCTGCAATATTAGACAGAAGTCGAGATAAGGCAGAGATTCGAAAATAGATCCCTTCAAATAAATGCCACCATTTCAGGCAAAAACCATCGGTGAATATTCAAAAATCTTTATTTTTCTGTCTATAATGTTTTGCTGCATATTTTAAAATTCAAAAATACCTGTATGACGAAATTTCTGCTTGTGCAATTTCCAACTGTTTCTCAAGCTTTAGCTCATTTGATCTTAGTCTGAGTGCCTAAGTTTATTGAACATAACAATAAATTCAAAGTTAGATTCTAATATATATCCTAAATCTATTAGCAATTGTCAACCTACACGTGCTCATTAAAAGTGACATTTATATATGTGATTGGGGCTCGATAGATATTACATAATCACTCTAAATCAAATATGGATGTGGGGATATTTTGACTAAACGGGTCAATGCAGAGATATTTTTAAATATTAGAATTGGAATATTAACACTTTTGTCCCTTTTTCTTTGGGCTAAAGCATGGATATTGCATTGGTCTGATGAAGAGGCAATTCATCCAAGTTGGAATTTTTTGCATCAAAATTTACTCACGATACAAAATCACCCTTATTCACTAACACATACTACAAATAATCCAAGTTTCTATATATTTTTCTTTTTATATTACAGGTTTGTCTAATTTGTGCATATTGCCTGGGTTTCAGATAAAGAGGTTAACATTTAAAATGTTAGATATTATTCTATGATATTAATATTGATCATTTAATTAAATATTTTAAATATTTGAATGTTTATTATTCCTACAAAAATATTTAATGTTAACCTACTTGTTTAATGTTTAAAGAACTAAACTTTGTATCTTTTGCAAATAAGCTCCTTTAACTTTACCTTTGTTGCAGTTAGCCCTAAATTATATAATTTGTTATAACTGAGTTTTCTTTATAACTAGGGAGTTAATTCACTACCTATGAACAAATCTTAATCATTGTGGACTTCAATAAATTCAGTTGATTGTAGAGTAGTTAATTGCATGTGATAGATTCCTCACTTGGACAAAAATATGCAGTTACAAAATAAGTTCAGAATACAATTTGATTTCAAATAGAATGTGACAACAAATTTACTGTCTTCGAAAGTAAATACAAATGCAAAACATTCCAAGAAAATTTACTACCTTCTCCTCTAAACCAATGACTTCAGATGCCAATAACTTGGCTCGCTCATCAGCTGCATTACACTCTAGTTGCACATTTGTATATTCATTCCTGATAGACTCCAGCTCAGCCTGTTGATGTGAAATGTCAACTATGTACAAATAGAAAAGGAAGCAATTATGAAAATATGCACAGAAATCCCTTTTTTCAACCAAAAAATTATCAACAGACAATGCAGTAGAAAGTTAAAGTTCTACTTAAAGAACTAAAAATTTGAACTCCAAAAGAGGACCGTAAAAGCTTAGATATATATGGAAAACAACTATAAGGAACAGAAATCATTGATGAGCACTTAGTTGGATGGGTTGGCAAAGGGGAACCCACTATAAAAATTTCCCAAATAATGGGACTACACAAAAATATTACAGATACTTCTCTGTACCAAAAAGAAAAGAAAGGCAAGTCTGAATGACAAATGGAAATATTTGATGATCATGAACAAATTTTGTTGTTTTAGTACATTTCTTAGAAAGTGTGGTATGTCAATTGTCAAATAATCCCCTTGGTGATGCACCATTTAAAGAAACCATGAATATCAATTAAATTGCAAGGGCATTAAAATTTACAAAAAATATTATTCTGTATAGGTAAAATAGATACCCCCTCTAGTCATAGATATAAGAGAAAGTTGGGTCAATAAAAGATTATGTATTTGGTCCAATTCGACCAAATTTATTGACCCAATTTTCTATTATATTTAGGACTGGAAAGAGTATATTGCAAACAACAGCAGTTCAACAGACTTTGTAGGCTTGGCTCAAAAGATCCCTGATTACCTCGGCATGGAGTTTTATGAGACTAAATAAATAACTTGAGCCTAGCATTAAAACTCTTATATCCATCCAACTTAAATGATCATGAGCCAGCTTGGTTAATCATGTAATATTTATAATTTATAAAACAGTGTCATGGTAGGAATAAATAAGTTCATAGAAAATTCATAATCTAATATATATATGATTTAGTATTATAATTTATAAATGTAAATAAGTGTCCCCATGAACTTGCAAAGCTACCCTAGGAATGACTGTATAATAGAATACCAACACAGCAAAATGGTTATACAAATAGATAGAGAGTGTTGATACAAACCAGTTGTGCTTTGATCTCGTGCTGTAACATCTCCATTTCTGATTTTAATTGATTGACGACACTTCTCTATGAAAACAGAGAACAAATCAGTTAAACCAAAGTAGAAGACCGATCTGTATCATTACAGACAACTATGCTACCTCCAAGTTAGCTGAGCCACTAGCTACTACTAACAAAGGACTAAGAGAAATGACAAATAATATGATAAATATTAAAAGCTGAAAAAGTTTCAAAGTTGAATATTCTACAGAGTGACATACTATGAAACTATAACTCAAACCAACCTGTTGATTATAATTGTCAGTCAGAGATGAATTTTCAGTAGCGAGTGACTCAGCTAATACTCGAGAAGCCTCAAGAGCTCGTTGCAAAGAAAACTTTTCTTGTGTTAGATCTTCAATATGCTGCAAGAGTAAAAAAGAGGAAAAACAAAGATAAATATATAAACCAAGATGCTTATAACATGCAAATACATCAATAACCTTCCTCCCATTAAAAAATTGCAATACCAACCAAAGGAGAGAATTGAAAAGAAAAACAATAATTGGTTTATATTATTGTTTATAGCTACACAACTAATTTAGAGGTTCTCCTTGTTCTAAATAATAATCTAAAAACTTGACTACCAAAAACCAGACAGAATCCCCTAAATAGTTGACACATGAAAAAATCTACACCCAATATTTTCCCCATTAAATAATGAGGTTACACAAACAAATACTCTGCTGCTCGAAACTGGCAAACAAATATTATGATGAACAATTTATATCCACATTCTATTGGTTTAAAGTAAACAAGCATAGCACGCTGCAAAAATTACGTTAGCACATATCTTAGTTCTTATTGACATTCCTTTCACAGTGTATGCAGGAAATCATGCTGTCAAAAAGAATTATGACACCTATAAAAAATTAGTTGTATATTAGCTCATAATCAGTGTATAATAGATTACAGATAACCCGACGGAATGCTTGAACAGCTACAAATATTGATGTACCTAATAAAGTGAGCACATTCATTGAAAACAAATAGGAAAAGTGAAGCACCACAAAGTCATATAATAGGCATCAAGAAACAAATGCCTTTGACCATAGCTAGTGAAAACCACCTGTTCTAACGCAGAAAAGTCTTCATTTTGTGAAGAAGAGTAATAATCAGGCTTCTTCTCCATGCCATTTTCCTTAGCACTTGTCATCAGTGTGTTCTGACTATTATTAAAAACGGGAGCAGTGGTAAGATTTGAGAGAAGTCCCACAGTTTTAGACTCTTCAGGTGGCCTATGGAAAAAAGTAAACCCTGATGTGCCATTGTTGCTTGATTCTAAATGAATGGACTTAGAGGCATCTTCCCCAGGTTGATGAAATGGAGAACCCGTGGAAGGTCTAGTGACATTTAGAGAATCAAGAAAAGATGGACGTAACTTTCTAGAAGTTGATTCGATTGCCGCTGAATTTATTGGTGTGTGGTTAGAGGAATTTCTTGCTTCATAACCAGTGGGATCATATTTAGGTATAGTTGCACCATGAAGATTACTGGGAAAATCACTATCGGATTTAATGGTCTCTCTAAACTTAGAACTGATAGAATCACTGAAGCCTGTAGAACAGAATATATCGTGCAGACTTTATCAGCAGAGAGTACTAAGCCATTGTCAGGTTATATGAAAATGTGAAACTAAAGAAGCAAAGAAAAGAAAGTTAAATTGTTACCTCCAGAAACTGAGCCATGTGAATAGCCACTATCCAAAGTGCTAGAATTTGTCTGCTTATTTTTCTGTAATGAATCAACAGAGTTGTCACGTACGATTTTTGGTGGGAAATAAGGAGAAGAGGCGTCAGTAACTGAATAATCCTTCAAAGAACTGTTACTCTTGTTTGACTGGCTTTCATTCATTCCATGAAGGCTAGATTGACTAGTACTGCTACCAAACTCTTGGCTTTCCTGTGAGTGTAGAAGATTACTTTGGTGATTTGCTGTTCCATATGGAAATCCACCAACACCACCGGCGTGAATTCCATATATATCATTCTCTTTATTCGCATCTTTCTTTTGACTAACATCTGCAGATGTAATAAAAGCAGAAGCATTATATCTTTTAGCTTCATTAGTATCTGAATGTTGCTCCACCAGACTAGTAGAAGATGTATTATGATCATTTCTCACAAGACTAGTTGCACCAGCTAAAGACCCTTGATTACTACTTTGGTTATACAAATTCACATTCTTCTGGTTACTTGTCCCAGTGTCAATAACAGCTCCTCCAATTCCATCAGATGTGGTAACTCCATCTGACTCATTAACTCGAACATTTTCAACTTCGGAAGGCTGTTTCTGATTTTGGTTAGCATCAGAATTGTGAACATAGCCAGAGGGTGCAGCCTTCTTGGCCCGCTCAGCGGCTTTCTTTTTACGAAACTCCTCCAGCTGCATGACCCAAATAATTAATTAAAATAGGAAGAAAGAAATCGTAACAAATTCAATTATGCTAAAAGTTATACAGCTTGTGTAGAAAGTATAAACACCACATTGATGTGTCTAATTTAAACTTCAGGATCTCTTGATTCTATGAAAAGTGAAAACTATTATATTTTCATTTCTTGTTTTCACCTTTAAGTACAAATATGATACCATGTTTCATTTTCTTACTGATTTAAAAATTTAGTATAGAAAAAAATGAAAATGATTTCTTACAAATCTTTGGAATTAAAAAATAATGTTGTTCAGGGATGTGATAAACAGCCAAGTTCTTGTTTAGAAATTTCTTTCAAATTTATAGATATGTGAATAATAAAAAAAAAAATTGGTTTTTAATTGAATGCAATGGCATAATCAATTCATGTAGCCAAACCTACCTATTGGGAACAAACTAAGTTGGTTTATACTTTATGTATGAACTTTATATCTTAAACAGCAAGTTCATAACTACAGATAAACAATCACAATTACATTGTTATAACATACTCATCCATCCAGATTAGAAAATATTATAATATAGTGGATACATTGTCCAATTTTTAACTAGACCAAGCATGTGTTTGGAACATCGTCGTATTTACAAAAATTACGTTCAAGTGAAGCTTAGTTTTGTAACTTCTAAGTTTTCACGGTGAGAATACCTTGAGACATGAAAATTGGTTTGCAAACTCGGTTCCAAACACACACCAAGTTGGTTTATATTTTATGTTTGAACTTTATATCTTAAACAGCAAGTTCATAACTACAGATAAACAATCACGGTAACATCAATCACAGTTACATTGTTATAACATACTAATCCATCCGGACTGGAAAATACTATTATATAGTAGAAACATTGTCCAAGTTTTAACTAGACCAAGCATGTGCTTGGAACAACGTCACATTTACAGAAATTACGTTCAAGTGGAAGCTTAGTTTGTAACTTCTAAGTTTTCGCCGTGAGAATGCCTTGAGACGTGATAATTGGTTTGCAAACTCGGTTCCAAACACACACCAAGTAAAAATTAACAACTTCTTTCAACAAGAAACCAAAATAATTAGGCAATAAGGATAGTAGGATACCATCCATAGGACTTATTCACTGGGAAGTCGAATAAAAGAAACTATGACTCCAGACATATAGTTTTTGTGACCATAAGGCAGTTTTTTGGAAGTATTTTAAAAATTAAGGGAGGAACAATTCAGAGGTAAGGTATCTCAGAAAAATTTAAGAGGTGTGAAATTATTTTACTATTTTGTTTTATAGTCATTGTCATATATCATAAAACATGGTGTATCAATCCTTCAAAATTCTCATTTTCCACAACCAACATTTACCAGAAAATCCTCATCTATCTCAATCACTCCTCTCCATAAAAGATTTAAGATTTAAAACCTCTTCCAATTCGCAAAAATTTTCTTCAGTTCCATACCCAGCAGCACTTCCTCACCTTGACTCCAATCAAAAACTACATGACACTTTCAATACACAACCAGGCTTTGCTGGAAACGCAAAAAAATACCATGGCCACCAGAATTTGTTGCTGGTGCCCACTGCTCACACTAAAGAATGAAGAAAGACCAAGAAATTCAATCTTCCATCTGTTCTTCCAGCATATCCTCTCTGCGGCAGACCATAACAATTAGACAAAAAAGCAGATTAAGTTGATTCTAGAGAATTTACTCCTCTCGCACTTGGAATAATATTCAACCCCTAAAAGGAGATAAAGGTTACTTTCTAACATTTTTCTTCTTTCTTTACTCATAAACCGTTAGGAAAGATTATTTTGACGAAACTATTTTTTTTCTCTAAAATCTACAGGGGAAGCTAACAAAATCCATTAAAAACAAAATTCTTATTTCTTTACCCTAAAACCAAAAATAGCCTAAAAAATTATAGAAGTTGAGTAACCACAAAAATGAATCTTGGTGCAAGATGCAACTAGATGGCCTAGGCTAGGCCTAGCTCCTTCAAAAAACAGAATAGACTTCTTTCTTCATTCTATATGCTCAAGCCTCACAGGCAATACCCCATAATTGAAGATCGACCGTTCGGAGTTCCTCTTGCTTTCAGCTACCCCCGTTTATTTTCACCACTTCCTAAATCCCTTCATTTACCCTCCTCAATCCAAGCATAATCAGCTAAGCATGTGTTTGTTTTAAAACTAATCCCTCCACCCCCACCGTGAATTTAGAGCTCTCCCACAGTAATTTTGGGAAGCTCAATTTGTACCTTCTGGTCCACATTCATTTTCCACCATAATTTTGGTGTTTCCCAAACAAATCAGAGAAAAAAAATACAAAAAAAAAAATATTTAAAAATAAACCACCTACATTATTCTCATATACACAAATTCATAACATGATAACAACAAATAAAACATAACAAACAATGCATAACATAAACAATCACAAATTAATACCTCAAATTATATGCTTATAATCAGAATTCAGAACCAAAAATTGAAGAAAGAAAATCAAATACATACCCGGCGCTTGCCAGCTTCCAGATGTTCTTGCTTCCGCGACGAAGCGGACGAGTTCGGCAGCACCTGAGCCGACGCCATTTGAAAACCGCGAACGATCTAGAACGAAAAAATTCAACAAATTCAAAATATCAATGCACGAATCAACATCCGTGCGCAACGAATCCGATACGAACAACCGCAAACACAAAAATCATAAGAGATTTTCGCAGATCGCAGAAAATTTGGGAACAAAAACGATGCTTGAACCAAAGTTGATAAAATTTTGAAACAAAAAAAAAAGTGAAAATTGAAAATTGAGACGTTGAAAGCAACAGAGAAATCGAAAGTGTAGGATTTCAGACAGAGGTGCCCGATCTGATCGGAGAGAGAGAGAGAGAGAGAGTTGTAGTTCTCTCTCTTTTTTGGTTCTGGTTTTGGGGGGTTTTTATTTTATTTGTTTATTTAATTAATTTAATAATAATTTGGCTCTCTCTGTTTTTAAACGTTTTTGGTTGAGAAGGATTCTGGTGTTGTGTTGGTGTACTAATTTGGGTGGGGAGATGAAAATGACGAAAGAGGACATGTGGAAGCAGCATCAAAGGCAGGTATAACTGTTGTGGTGAGATACTTAATACTAATTTGTAATTGGTTATACAAGCGTCATGCATTCCAATCACCTACTTAATCAATTTGCTCAACACAATTGTGAATAACACATTTTTCTAACGCACGTTTTAATATATTGCATTATGGTTGAAATTTTTTTTTTATCAAATTATGTTGATTTTTTAAAATTTAATTGAATTCATATGAATCTTAATCAATAAAAAAAACATGTTAAAGAACATCTTGTTAGTTTTACTATTTGATGAATGAGAAATTCCTGTTATTGACATGTAGATATTAAATTTGACATTTCTAACTATTAAATAATTTCATATTATCTTAACCATTATGCAAATTAAAAATTATTGAGATTGGATATTAGCAGGGTTTATCACTAGTTTTAGAATTTTATAGTCAATATATGAATTAGTTGTATTTCAAAAAATATATTGTATGTTAAATTAATCTTATTTGATAACTTAACAAATATTTTTAAACTTTTTTGTGAAAATTTCCA